>CAWWDY010002498.1:0-87159 GCA_963942605.1 Poecilus cupreus
GCTGCTTTCAGCTGGCAAAAACATACAAAATGCTGTTTTTAAGTATTTAAACTGCCATATTCATGTTTCTGTCATGTATAATAGCTAATGTTGGTGAAAGCAAGATAAAAATGCTGTTTTAAGCATGCAAAAGCATACAAAACACCGTTTTTAAGTATTTAAACTGTCATATTCATGTTTCTGTCGTGTATAATAGCTAATGTTGGTGAAAGCAAAATAAAAATGCCGTTTTAAGCATGCAAAAGCTTACAAAACACCGTTTTCAAGTATTTAAACTGTCATATACATGTATATGTCATGTGTAATGGCTTATGTTTGCAAAATCAAGATAAAATAGCTGTTTTCAGCTTGCAAAAACATACAAAATGCTGATTTTAAGTATTAAAACTGTCATATTCATGTTTCTGACGTGTATAATAGCTAATGTTGGTGAAAGCAAGATAAGAATGTTGTTTTAAGCATGCAAAAGCATACAAAACACCGTTTTCAAGTATTTAAACTGTCATATACATGTATATGTCGTGTGTAATGGCTCATGTTTGCAAAATCAAGATAAAATAGCTGTTTTCAGCTTGCAAAAACATACAAAATGCTGTTTTCAAGTATTTTAACTGTGATATTCATGTATCTGTCGTGTATAATAGCTAATGTTGGTGTAAGCAAGATAAAAATGATGTTTTAAGCATGCAAAAGCATAAAAAACACCGTTTTCAAGTATTTAAACTGTCATATTCATGTTTCTGTCGTGTATAATAGCTAATGATGGTGAAAGCAAGATTAAAATGCTGTTTTAAGCATGAAAAAGCATAAAAAACACCGATTTCAAGTATTTAAACTGTCATATTCATGTATATGTAATGTGTAATGGCTTATGTTTGCAAAACCAAGATAAAATAGTTGCTTTCATCTTGCAAAAACATACAAAATGCTGTTTTTAAGTATTTAAACTGTCATATTCATGTATATGTCGTGTGTAATTGCTTATGTTTGCAAAATCAAGATAAAATAGCTGTTTTTAGCTTGCAAATACTTACAAAATGCTGTTTTCAAGTATTTAAACTGTCATATTCATGTATATAACGTGTGTAATAGCTTATGTTTGCAAAATCAAGATAAAATATGTGTTTTCATCTTGCAAAAACATACAAAATGCTGTTTTCAAGTATGTAAACTGTCATATTCATGTTTCTGTCGTGTATAATAGCTAATGTTGGTGAAAGCAAGATAAAAATGCTGTTTTAAGCATGCAAAATCATACAAAACACCGTTTTCAAGTATTTAAACTGTCATATTCATGTTTCTGTAGTGTATAATAGCTAATGTTGGTGAAAGCAAGATAAAAATGCTGTTTTAAGCATGCAAAAGAATACAAAACACCGTTTTCAAGTATTTAAACTGTCATATTCATGTATATGTCGTGTGTAATGGCTTATGTTTGCAAAATCCAGATAAAATAGCTGTTTTCAGCTTGCAAAAACATACAAAATGCTGTTTCCAAGTATTTAAATTGTCATATTCATGTTTCTGTCGTGTATAACAGCTAATGTTGGTGAAAGCAAGATAAAAATGCTGTTTTAAGCATGCAAAAGAATACAAAACACCGTTTTCAAGTATTTAAACTGTCATATTCATGTTTCTGTCGTGTATAATAGCTAATGTTGGTGAAAGCAAGATTAAAATGCTGTTTTAAGCATGCAAAAGCAAACAAAACACCGTTTTCAAGTATTTAAACTGTCATATTCATGTTTCTGTCGTGTATATTAGCTAATGTTGGTGAAAGCAAGATAAAAATGCTGTTTTAAGCATTCAAAAGCATACAAAACACCGTTTTCAAGTATTTAAAATGTCATATTCATGTATATGTCGTGTGAAATGGCTTATGTTTGCAAAATCAAGATAATATAGCTGTTTTCAGCTTGCAAAAACATACAAAATGCTGTTTTCAAGTATATAAACTGTCATATTCTTGTTTCTGTAGTGTATAATAGCTAATGTTGGTGAAAGCAAGATTAAAATGCTGTTTTAAGCATGCAAAAGCATACAGAACACCGTTTTCAAGTATTTAAACGGTCATATTCATGTTTCTGTCCTGTATAATAGCTAATGTTGCTGAAAGTAAGATAAAAATGCTGTTTTAAGCTTGCAAAAGCATACAAAACACCGTTTTCAAGTATTTAAACTGTCTTATTCATGTATATGTCGTGTGTTATGGCTTATCTTTGCAAATTCAAGATAAAATATCTGTTTTCAGCTTGCAAAAACATACAAAATGCTGTTTTCAAGTATTTAAACTGTCATATTCATGTTTCTGTCGTGTATAATAGCTAATGTTGGTGAAAGCAAGATAAAAATGCTCTTTTAAGCAAGCAAAAGCATACAAAACTCCGTTTTCAAATATTTAAACTGTCATATTCATGTTTCTGTCGTGTATAATAGTTAATGTTGGTGAAAGCAAGATAAAAATGCTGTTTTAAGCATGCAAAAGCATACAAAACACCGTTTTCAAGTATTTAAACTGTCATATTCTTGTATATGTCGTGTGTAATGGCTTATGTTTGCAAAATCAAGATAAAATAGCTGTTTTCAGCTTGCAAAAACATACGAAATGCTGTTTTCAAGTATTTAAACTGTCATATTCATGTTTCTGTCGTGTATAATAGCTAATGTTGTTGAAAGCAAGATAAAAATGCTGTTTTAAGCATGCAAAAGCATACAAAACAACGTTTTCAAGTATTAAAACTATCATATTCATGTATATGTCGTGTGTTATGGCTTATCTTTGCAAATTCAAGATAAAATATCTGTTTTCAGCTTGCAAAAACATACAAAATGCTGTTTTCAAGTATTTAAACTGTCATATTCATGTTACTGTCGTGTATAATAGCTAATGTTGGTGAAATCAAGATAAAAATGCCCTTTTAAGCAAGCAAAAGCATACAAAACACCGTTTTCAAGTATTTAAACGGTCATATTCATGTTTCTGTCCTGTATAATAGCTAATGTTGCTGAAAGCAAGATAAAAATGCTGTTTTAAGCTTGCAAAAGCATACAAAACACCGTTTTCAAGTATTTAAACTGTCATATTCATGTATATGTCGTGTGTAATGGCTTATGTTTGCAAAATCAAGATAAAATAGCTGTTTTCAGCTTGAAAAAACTTACAAAATGCTGTTTTCAAGTATTTAAACTGTAATATTCATGTTTCTGTTGTGTATAATAGCTAATGTTGGTGAAAGCAGGATAAAAATGCTGTTTTAAGCATGCAAAAGCATACAAAACACCGTTTTCAAGTATTTAAGCTGTCATATTCATGTGTATGTCGTGTGTAATGGCTTATGTCGTGTTTTCAGCTTGCGAAAACATACAAAATGCCGTTTTCAAGTATTTAAACTGTCATATTCATGTTTCTGTCGTGTATAATAGCTAATGTTGCTGAAAGCAAGATAAAAATGCTGTTTTAAGCTTGCAAAAGCATACAAAACACCGTTTTCAAGTATTTAAACTGTCATATTCATGTATATGTCGTGTGTAATGGCTTATGTTTGCAAAATCAAGATAACATAGCTGTTTTCAACTTGCGCAAACATACAAAATGCTGTTTTCAATTATTTAAACTGTCACATTTATGTTTTTGTCGTGTATAATAGCTAATGTTGGTGAAAGCAAGTTTAAAATGCTTTTTTAAGCATGCAAAAGCATACAAAACACCGTTTTCAAGTATTTAAACTGTCATATTCATGCATATGTCGTGTGTAATGTATAATGTTTGCAAAATCGAGATAAAATAGCAGTTCTCAGCTTGCAAAAACATACAAAATGCTGTTTTCAAGTATTTAAACTGTCATATTCATGTATATGTCGTGTGTAATTGCTTATGTTTGCAAAATCAAGATAAAATAGCTGTTTTCAGCTTGAAAAAACATACAAAATGCTGTTTTCAAGTATTTAAACTGTAATATTCATGTTTCTGTTGTGTATAATAGCTAATGTTGGTGAAAGCAGGATAAAAATGCTGTTTTAAGCATGCAAAAGCATACAAAACACCGTTTTCAAGTATTTAAGCTGTCATATTCATGTGTATGTCGTGTGTAATGGCTTATGTCGTGTTTTCAGCTTGCGAAAACATACAACATGCCGTTTTCAAGTATTTAAACTGTCATATTCATGTTTCTGTCGTGTATAATAGCTAATGTTGCTGAAAGCAAGATAAAAATGCTGTTTTAAGCTTGCAAAAGCATACAAAACACCGTTTTCAAGTATTTAAACTGTCATATTCATGTATATGTCGTGTGTAATGGCTTATGTTTGCAAAATCAAGATAAAATAGCTGTTTTCAACTTGCAAAAACATACAAAATGCTGTTTTCAATTATTTAAACTGTCACATTTATGTTTTTGTCGTGTATAATAGCTAATGTTGGTGAAAGCAAGTTTAAAATGCTTTTTTAAGCATGCAAAAGCATACAAAACACCGTTTTCAAGTATTTAAACTGTCATATTCATGCATATGTCGTGTGTAATGTATAATGTTTGCAAAATCGAGATAAAATAGCAGTTCTCAGCTTGCAAAAACATACAAAATGCTGTTTTCAAGTATTTAAACTGTCATATTCATGTATATGTCGTGTGTAATTGCTTATGTTTGCAAAATCAAGATAAAATAGCTGTTTTCAGCTTGAAAAAACATACAAAATGCTGTTTTCAAGTATTTAAACTGTAATATTCATGTTTCTGTTGTGTATAATAGCTAATGTTGGTGAAAGCAGGATAAAAATGCTGTTTTAAGCATGCAAAAGCATACAAAACACCGTTTTCAAGTATTTAAGCTGTCATATTCATGTGTATGTCGTGTGTAATGGCTTATGTCGTGTTTTCAGCTTGCGAAAACATACAAAATGCCGTTTTCAAGTATTTAAACTGTCATATTCATGTTTCTGTCGTGTATAATAGCTAATGTTGGTGAAAGCAAGATAAAAATGCTGTTTTAAGCATGCATAAGCATACAAAACAACGTTTTCAAGTATTTAAACTGTCATATTCAGGTTTCTGTCGTGCATAATAGCTAATGTTGGTGAAAACAAGATAAAAATGCTGTTTTAAGCATGCAAAAGCATACAAAACACCGTTTTCAAGTATTTTTACAGTCATATTCATGTATATGTCGTGTGTAATGGCTTATGTTTGCAAAATCAAGATAAAATAGCTGTTTTCAGCTTGCAAAAACATACAAAATGCTGTTTTCAAGTATTTAAACTGTCATATTCATGTATATGTCGTGTGTAATTGCTTATGTTTGCAAAATCAAGATAAAATAGCTGTTTTCAGCTTGCAAAAACATACAAAATGCTGTTTCCAAGTATTTAAATTGTCATATTCATGTTTCTGTCGTGTATAACAGCTAATGTTGGTGAAAGCAAGATAAAAATGCTGTTTTAAGCATGCAAAAGAATACAAAACACCGTTTTCAAGTATTTAAACTGTCATATTCATGTTTCTGTCGTGTATAATAGCTAATGTTGGTGAAAGCAAGATTAAAATGCTGTTTTAAGCATGCAAAAGCAAACAAAACACCGTTTTCAAGTATTTAAACTGTCATATTCATGTTTCTGTCGTGTATATTAGCTAATGTTGGTGAAAGCAAGATAAAAATGCTGTTTTAAGCATTCAAAAGCATACAAAACACCGTTTTCAAGTATTTAAAATGTCATATTCATGTATATGTCGTGTGTAATGGCTTATGTTTGCAAAATCAAGATAATATAGCTGTTTTCAGCTTGCAAAAACATACAAAATGCTGTTTTCAAGTATATAAACTGTCATATTCTTGTTTCTGTAGTGTATAATAGCTAATGTTGGTGAAAGCAAGATTAAAATGCTGTTTTAAGCATGCAAAAGCATACAGAACACCGTTTTCAAGTATTTAAACGGTCATATTCATGTTTCTGTCCTGTATAATAGCTAATGTTGCTGCAAGTAAGATAAAAATGCTGTTTTAAGCTTGCAAAAGCATACAAAACACCGTTTTCAAGTATTTAAACTGTCATATTCATGTATATGTCGTGTGTTATGGCTTATCTTTGCAAATTCAAGATAAAATATCTGTTTTCAGCTTGCAAAAACATACAAAATGCTGTTTTCAAGTATTTAAACTGTCATATTCATGTTTCTGTCGTGTATAATAGCTAATGTTGGTGAAAGCAAGATAAAAATGCTCTTTTAAGCAAGCAAAAGCATACAAAACTCCGTTTTCAAATATTTAAACTGTCATATTCATGTTTCTGTCGTGTATAATAGTTAATGTTGGTGAAAGCAAGATAAAAATGCTGTTTTAAGCATGCAAAAGCATACAAAACACCGTTTTCAAGTATTTAAACTGTCATATTCTTGTATATGTCGTGTGTAATGGCTTATGTTTGCAAAATCAAGATAAAATAGCTGTTTTCAGCTTGCAAAAACATACGAAATGCTGTTTTCAAGTATTTAAACTGTCATATTCATGTTTCTGTCGTGTATAATAGCTAATGTTGTTGAAAGCAAGATAAAAATGCTGTTTTAAGCATGCAAAAGCATACAAAACAACGTTTTCAAGTATTTAAACTATCATATTCATGTATATGTCGTGTGTTATGGCTTATCTTTGCAAATTCAAGATAAAATATCTGTTTTAAGCTTGCAAAAACATACAAAATGCTGTTTTCAAGTATTTAAACTGTCATATTCATGTTACTGTCGTGTATAATAGCTAATGTTGGTGAAATCAAGATAAAAATGCCCTTTTAAGCAAGCAAAAGCATACAAAACACCGTTTTCAAGTATTTAAACGGTCATATTCATGTTTCTGTCCTGTATAATAGCTAATGTTGCTGAAAGCAAGATAAAAATGCTGTTTTAAGCTTGCAAAAGCATACAAAACACCGTTTTCAAGTATTTAAACTGTCATATTCATGTATATGTCGTGTGTAATGGCTTATGTTTGCAAAATCAAGATAAAATAGCTGTTTTCAACTTGCAAAAACATACAAAATGCTGTTTTCAATTATTTAAACTGTCACATTTATGTTTTTGTCGTGTATAATAGCTAATGTTGGTGAAAGCAAGTTTAAAATGCTTTTTTAAGCATGCAAAAGCATACAAAACACCGTTTTCAAGTATTTAAACTGTCATATTCATGCATATGTCGTGTGTAATGTATAATGTTTGCAAAATCGAGATAAAATAGCAGTTTTCAGCTTGCAAAAACATACAAAATGCTGTTTTCAAGTATTTAAACTGTCATATTCATGTATATGTCGTGTGTAATTGCTTATGTTTGCAAAATCAAGATAAAATAGCTGTTTTCAGCTTGCAAAAACATACAAAATGCTGTTTTCAAGTATTTAAACTGTCATGTTCATGTTTCTGTCGTGTATAATAACTAATGTTGGTGAAAGCAAGATAAAATGATGTTTAAAGCATGCAAAAGCATACAAAACACCGTTTTCAAGTATTGAAACTGGCATACTCATGTATATGTAGTGCGTTATGGCTTATGTTTGCAAAATCAAGATAAAATAGCTGTTTTCAGCTTGAAAAAACATACAAAATGCTGTTTTCAAGTATTTAAACTGTAATATTCATGTTTCTGTTGTGTATAATAGCTAATGTTGGTGAAAGCAGGATAAAAATGCTGTTTTAAGCATGCAAAAGCATACAAAACACCGTTTTCAAGTATTTAAGCTGTCATATTCATGTGTATGTCGTGTGTAATGGCTTATGTCGTGTTTTCAGCTTGCGAAAACATACAAAATGCCGTTTTCAAGTATTTAAACTGTCATATTCATGTTTCTGTCGTGTATAATAGCTAATGTTGCTGAAAGCAAGATAAAAATGCTGTTTTAAGCTTGCAAAAGCATACAAAACACCGTTTTCAAGTATTTAAACTGTCATATTCATGTATATGTCGTGTGTAATGGCTTATGTTTGCAAAATCAAGATAAAATAGCTGTTTTCAACTTGCAAAAACATACAAAATGCTGTTTTCAATTATTTAAACTGTCACATTTATGTTTTTGTCATGTATAATAGCTAATGTTGGTGAAAGCAAGTTTAAAATGCTTTTTTAAGCATGCAAAAGCATACAAAACACCGTTTTCAAGTATTTAAACTGTCATATTCATGCATATGTCGTGTGTAATGTATAATGTTTGCAAAATCGAGATAAAATAGCAGTTCTCAGCTTGCAAAAACATACAAAATGCTGTTTTCAAGTATTTAAACTGTCATATTCATGTATATGTCGTGTGTAATTGCTTATGTTTGCAAAATCAAGATAAAATAGCTGTTTTCAGCTTGAAAAAACATACAAAATGCTGTTTTCAAGTATTTAAACTGTAATATTCATGTTTCTGTTGTGTATAATAGCTAATGTTGGTGAAAGCAGGATAAAAATGCTGTTTTAAGCATGCAAAAGCATACAAAACACCGTTTTCAAGTATTTAAGCTGTCATATTCATGTGTATGTCGTGTGTAATGGCTTATGTCGTGTTTTCAGCTTGCGAAAACATACAAAATGCCGTTTTCAAGTATTTAAACTGTCATATTCATGTTTCTGTCGTGTATAATAGCTAATGTTGGTGAGAAAGCAAGATAAAAATGCTGTTTTAAGCATGCATAAGCATACAAAACAACGTTTTCAAGTATTTAAACTGTCATATTCAGGTTTCTGTCGTGCATAATAGCTAATGTTGGTGAAAACAAGATAAAAATGCTGTTTTAAGCATGCAAAAGCATACAAAACACCGTTTTCAAGTATTTTTACAGTCATATTCATGTATATGTCGTGTGTAATGGCTTATGTTTGCAAAATCAAGATAAAATAGCTGTTTTCAGCTTGCAAAAACATACAAAATGCTGTTTTAAAGTATTTAAACTGTCATATTCATGTTTCTGTCGTGTATAATAGCTAATGTTGGTGAAAGCAAGATAAAAATGCTGTTTTAAGCATACAAAAACATACAAAACACCGTTTTCAAATATTTAAACTGTCATATTCATGTATATGTCGTGTGTAAAGGCTTATGTTTGCAAAATCAAGATAAAATAGCTGTTTTCAGCCTGCAAAAACATACAAAATGCTGTTTTCAAGTATTTAAATTGTCATATTCATGTATATGTCGTGTGTAATGGCTAATGTTGGTGAAATCAAGATAAAATTGCGTTTTTAGGCATGCAAAAGCATACAAAACATCGTTTTTAAGTATTTAAACTATCATATTCATGTATATGTCGTGTGTAATAGCTTATGTTTGCAAAATCAAGATAAAATAGCTGTTTTCAGATTGCAAAAACATACAAAATGCTGTTTTCAAGTATTTAAACTGTCATATTCATGTTTCTGTCGTGTATAATAGCTAATGATGGTGGAAGCAAGATAAAAATGCTGTTTTAAGCATGCAAAAGCATACAAAACACCGTTTTCAAGTATTTAAACTGTCACATTCATGTATATGTCATGTGTAATGGCTTATGTTTGCAAAATCAAGATAAAATAGCTGTTTTCAGCTCGCAAAAACATACAAAATGCTGTTTTCAAGTATTTAACTGTATTATACATGTTTCTGTCGTGTATAATAGCTAATGTTAGTGAAAGCAAGATAAAAATGCTGTTTTAAGCATGCAAAAGCATACAAAACACCGTTTTCAAGTATTTAAACTATCATATTCAGGTTTCTGTCGTGTATAATAGCTAATGTTGGTGAAAGCAAGATAAAAGTGCTGTTTTAAGCATGCAAAAGCATACAAAACACCGTTTTCCAGTATTTAAACTGTCCTATTCATGTTTCTGTCGTGCATAATAGCTAATGTTGGTGAAAACAAGATAAAAATGCTGTTTTAAGCATGCAAAAGCATACAAAACACCGTTTTCAAGTATTTTTACAGTCATATTCATGTATATGTCGTGTGTAATGGCTTATGTTTGCAAAATCAAGATAAAATAGCTGTTTTCAGCTTGCAAAAACATACAAAAATGCTGTTTTAAAGTATTTAAACTGTCATATTCATGTTTCTGTCGTGTATAATAGCTAATGTTGGTGAAAGCAAGATAAAAATGCTGTTTTAAGCATACAAAAACATACAAAACACCGTTTTCAAATATTTAAACTGTCATATTCATGTATATGTCGTGTGTAAAGGCTTATGTTTGCAAAATCAAGATAAAATAGCTGTTTTCAGCTTGCAAAAACATACAAAATGCTGTTTTCAAGTATTTAAATTGTCATATTCATGTATATGTCGTGTGTAATGGCTAATGTTGGTGAAATCAAGATAAAATTGCGTTTTTAGGCATGCAAAAGCATACAAAACATCGTTTTTAAGTATTTAAACTATCATATTCATGTATATGTCGTGTGTAATAGCTTATGTTTGCAAAATCAAGATAAAATAGCTGTTTTCAGCTTGCAAAAACATACAAAATGCTGTTTTCAAGTATTTAAACTGTCATATTCATGTTTCTGTCGTGTATAATAGCTAATGATGGTGGAAGCAAGATAAAAATGCTGTTTTAAGCATGCAAAAGCATACAAAACACCGTTTTCAAGTATTTAAACTGTCACATTCATGTATACGTCATGTGTAATGGCTTATGTTTGCAAAATCAAGATAAAATAGCTGTTTTCAGCTCGCAAAAACATACAAAATGCTGTTTTCAAGTATTTAACTGTATTATACATGTTTCTGTCGTGTATAATAGCTAATGTTAGTGAAAGCAAGATAAAAATGCTGTTTTAAGCATGCAAAAGCATACAAAACACCGTTTTCAAGTATTTAAACTATCATATTCAGGTTTCTGTCGTGTATAATAGCTAATGTTGGTGAAAGCAAGATAAAAGTGCTGTTTTAAGCATGCAAAAGCATACAAAACACCGTTTTCCAGTATTTAAACTGTCCTATTCATGTTTCTGTCGTGTATATTAGCTAATGTTGGTGAAAGCAAGATAAAAATGCTGTTTTAAGCATGCAAAAGCATACAAAACACCGTTTTTAAGTATTTAAACTATCATATTCATGTATATGTCGTGTGTAATGTCTTATGTTTGCAAACTCAATATAAAATAGCTGTTTTCAGCTTGCAAAAACATACAAAATGCTGTTTTCAAGTATTTAAATTGTCATATTTATGTTTCTGTCGTGTATAATAGCTAATGTTGGTGAAAGCAAGAAAAAAATGCTGTTTTAAGCATGCAAAAGCATACAAAACACCGTTTTCAAGTATTTAAACTATCATATTCAGGTTTCTGTCGTGTATAATAGCTAATGTTGGTGGAAGCAAGATAAAAATGCTGTTTTAAGCATGCAAAAGCATACAAAACACCGTTTTCCAGAATTTAAACTGTCATATTCATGTTTCTGTCTTGTATAATAGCTAATGTTGGTGAAAGCAAGATAAAAATGCTGTTTTAAGCATGCAAAAGCATAGAAAACACCGTTTTCATGTATTTAAACTGTCATATTCATGTATATGTCGTCTGTTATGGCTTATGTTTGCAAAATCAAGATAAAATAGCTGTTTTCAGCTTGCAAAAACATACAAAATGCTGTTTTCAAGTATTTAAACTGTCATATTCTTGTTCCTGTAGTGTATAATAGTTAATGTTGGTGAAATCAAGATTAAAATGCTGTTTTAAGCATGCAAAAGCATACAAAATATCGCTTTCAAGTATTTAAACTGTCATATACATGTATATGTCGTGTGTAATGGCTCATGTTTGCTAAATTAAGATAAAATAGCTGTTTTAAGTTTGCAAAAACATACGAAATGCTGTTTTCAATTATTTAAACTGTCATATTCATGTTTCTGTCGTGTATAATAGCTAATGTTGGTGAAAGCAAGCTAAAAATGCTGCTTTAAGCATGCAATAGCATACAAAACACCGTTTTCAAATATATAAACTGTCATATTCATGTATATGTCGTGTGTAATGGCTTATGTTTGCAAAATCAAGATAAAGAAGCTGTTTTCAGCTTGCAAAAACATACAAAATGCTGTTTTCAAGTATATAAATTGTGATTGTCATGTTTCTGTCGTGTATAATATCTAATGTTGGTGAAAGCAAGATAAAAATGCTGTTTTAAGCATGCAAAAGCATAAAAAACACCGTTTTACAGTATTTAAACTGTCATATTCATGTTTCTGTCATGTATAATAGCTAATGTTGGTGAAAGCAAGATAAAAATGCTGTTTTAAGCATGCAAAAGCATACAAAATACCGCTTTCAAGTATTTAAACTGTCATATACATGTATATGTCGTGTGTAATGGGTCATGTTTGCAAAATCAAGATAAAATAGCTGTTTTAAGCTTGCAAAAACATACGAAATGCTGTTTTCAAGTATTTAAATTGTCATATTCATGTTTCTGTTCTGTATAATAGCTAATGTTTGTGAAAGCAAGATAAAAATGTTGTTTTAAGCATGCAAAAGCAAACAAAACACCGTTTTCAAGTATTTAAACTGTCATATTCATGTTTCTGTCGTGTATATTAGCTAATGTTGGTGAAAGCAAGATAAAAATTCTGTTATAAGCATGCGAAAGCTTACAAAACACCGTTTTCAAGTATTTAAACTGTCATATTCATGTATATAACGTGTGTAATGGCTTATGTTTGCAAAATCTAGATAAAATAGCTGTTTTTAGCTTGCAAAAATATACAAAATGCTGTTTTCAAGTATTTAAACTGTCATATTCATGTTTCTGTCGTGTATAATAGCTAATGTTGGTGAAAGCAAGATAAAAATGCTGTTTTAAGCATGCAAAAGCATACAAAACACCGTTTTCAAGTATTTAAACTGTCATATTCATGTATATGTCGTGTGTAATGGCTTATGTTTGCAAAATCAAGATAAAATAGCTGTTTTTAGCTTGCAAAAATATACAAAATGCTGTTTTCAAGTATATAAACTGTGATTGTCATGTTTCTGTCATGTATAATAGCTAATGTTGTTGAAAGCAAGATAAAAATGCTGTTTTAAGCATACAAAAGCATAAAAAACACCGTTTTTAAGTATTTAAACTGTCATATTCATGTTTCTGTCGTGTATAATAGCTAATGTTGGTGAAAGCAAGATAAAAATGCTGTGTTAAGCATGCAAAAGCATACAAAACACCGTTTTCAAGTATTTAAACTGTCATATTCATGTATATTACGTGTGTAATGGCTTATGTTTGCAAAATCAAGATAAAATAGCTGTTTTCAGCTTGCAAAAACATACAAAATGATGTTTTCAAGTATTTAAACTGTCATATTCATGTTACTGTCGTGTATAATAGCTAATGTTGGTGAAAGCAAGATAAAAATGCTGTTATAAGCATGCAATAGCAAACAAAACACCGTTTTCAAGTATTTAAAGTGTCATATTCATGTTTCTGTCGTGTATAATAGCTAATGTTGGTGAAAGCAAGATAAAAATGCTATTTTAAGCATGCAAAAGCATACAAAACACCGTTTTCAAGTATTTAAACTGTCATATTCATGTATATGTCGTGTGTAATGGCTTATGTTTGCAAAATCAAGATAAAATAGCTGTTTTCAGCTTGCAAAAACATACAAAATGATGTTTTCAAGTATTTAAACTGTCATATTCATGTTACTGTCGTGTATAATAGCTAATGTTGGTGAAAGCAAGATAAAAATGCTGTTTTAAGCATGCAAAAGCATAAAAAACACCGTTTTCAAGTATTTAAACTGTCATATTCATGTTCCTGTCGTGTATAATAGCTAATGTTGGTGAAAGCAAGATAAAAATGCTGTTATAAGCATACAAAAGCATACAAAACACCGTTTTGAAGTATTTAAACTGTCATATTCATGTTTCTGTCGTGTATAATAGCTAATGTTGGTGAAAGCAAGATAAAAATGCTGTTTTAAGCATGCGAAAGCTTACGAAACACCGTTTTCAAGTATTTAAACTGTCATATTCATGTATATGTCGTGTGTAATGGCTTATGTTTGCAAAATCAAGATAAAATAGCTGTTTTCAGCTTTCAAAAACATACAAAATGCTGTTTTCAAGTATATAAACTGCGATTGTCATGTTTCTGTCATGTATAATAGCTAATGTTGTTGAAAGCAAGATAAAAATGCTGTTTTAAGCATACAAAAGCATAAAAAACACTGTTTTTAAGTATTTAAACTGTCATATTCATGTTTCTGTCGGGTATAATAGCTAATGTTGGTGAAAACAAGATAAAATGCTGTGTTAAGCATGCAAAAGCATACAAAACACCGTTTTAAAGTATTTAAACTGTCATATTCATGTATATTACGTGTGTAATGGCTTATGTTTGTAAAATCAAGATAAAATAGCTGTTTCAGCTTGCATAAACATACAAAATGATGTTTTCAAGTATTTAAACTGTCATATTCATGTTACTGTCGTGTATAATAACTAATGTTGGTGAAAGCAAGATAAATATGCTGTTATAAACATGCAATAGCAAACAGAACACCGTTTTCAAGTATTTAAACTGTAATATTCATGTTTCTGTCGTGTATAATAGCTAATGTTTGTGAAAGCAAGATAAAAATGCTATTTTAAGCATGCAAAAGCATACAAAACACCGTTTTCAAGTATTTAAACTGTCATATTCATGTATATGTCGTGTGTAATGGCTTATGTTTGCAAAATCAAGATAAAATAGCTGTTTTCAGCTTGCAAAAACATACAAAATGATGTTTTCAAGTATTTAAACTGTCATATTCATGTTACTGTCGTGTATAATAGCTAATGTTTGTGAAAGCAAGATAAAAATGCTGTTTTAAGCATGCAAAAGCATAAAAAACACCGTTTTCAAGTATTTAAACTGTCATATTCATGTTTCTGTCGTGTATAATAGCTAATGTTGGTGAAAGCAAGATAAAAATGCTGTTTTAAGCATACAAAAGCATACAAAACACCGTTTTGAAGTATTTAAACTGTCA
This sequence comes from Poecilus cupreus, assembly GCA_963942605.1. Classification (NCBI taxonomy): domain Eukaryota; kingdom Metazoa; phylum Arthropoda; class Insecta; order Coleoptera; family Carabidae; genus Poecilus; species Poecilus cupreus. The sequence continues at coordinate 14,959 of CAWWDY010002498.1, forward strand.
TATTCATGTTTCTGTCGTGTATAATAGCTAATGTTGGTGAAAGCAAGATAAAAATGCTGTTTTAAGCATGCGAAAGCTTACAAAACACCGTTTTCAAGTATTTAAACTGTCATATTCTCGTATATGTCGAGTGTAATGGCTTATGTTTGCAAGATCAAGATAAAATAGCTGTTTTCAGCTTGCAAAAACATACAAAATGCTGTTTTCAAGTATATAAACTGTCATATTCATGTTTCTGTCGTGTATAATAGCTAATGTTGGTGAAAGCAAGATAAAAATGCTGTTTTAAGCATTCAAAAGCATACAAAACACCGTTTTCAAGTATTTAAACTGTCATATTCATGTATATGTCGTGTGTAATGGCTTATGTTTGCAAAATCAAGATAAAATAACTGTTTTCAGCTTGCAAAAACATACAAAATGCTGTTTTCAGGTATTTAAACTGTCCTATTCATGTTTCTGTCGTGTATAATATCTAATGTTGGTGAAAGCAAGATAAAATTGCTGTTTTAAGAATGCAAAAGCATACAAATCACCGTTTTCAAGTATTTAAACTGTCATATTCATGTATATGTCGTGTGTAATGTCTTATGTTTGCAAAATCAAGATAAAATAACTGTTTTCAGCTTGCAAAAACATACAAAATGCTGTTTTCAGGTATTTAAACTGTCATATTCATGTTTCTGTCGTGTATAATAGCTAATGTTGGAGAAAGCAAGATAAAAATGCTGTTTTAAGCATGCAAAAGCATACAAATCACCGTTTTCAAGTATTTAAACTGTCATATTCATGTATATGTCGTGTGTAATGGCTTATGTTTGCAAAATCAAGATAAAATAGTTTTTTCAGCTTGCAAAAACATACAAAATGTTGTTTTCAAGTATACAAACTGTCATATTCACGTTTCTGTCGTGTATAATAGCTAATGATTGTGAAAGCAAGATAAAAATGCTGTTTTAAGCATTCAAAAGCATACAAAACACCGTTTTCAAGTATTTAAACTGTCATATTCATGTTTCTGTCGTGTATAATAGCTAATGTTGGTGAAAGCAAGATAAAAATGCTATTTTAAGCATGCAAAAGCATACAAAACACCGTTTTCAAGTATTTAAACTGTCATATTCATGTATATGTCGTGTGTAATGGCTTATGTTTGCAAAATCAAGATAAAATAGCTGTTTTCAGCTTGCAAAAACATACAAAATGCTGTTTTCAAGTATATAAACTGTCATATTCATGTTTTTGTCGTGTATAATAGCTAATGTTGGTGAAAGCAAGATAAAAAATGCTGTTTTAAGCATTCAAAAGCATACAAAACACCGTTTTCAAGTATTTAAACTGTCATATTCTCGTATATGTCGAGTGTAATGGCTTATGTTTGCAAAATCAAGATAAAATAGCTGTTTTCAGCTTGCAAAAACATACAAAATGCTGTTTTCAAGTATATAAACTGTCATATTCATGTTTCTGTCGTGTATAATAGCTAATGTTGGTGAAAGCAAGATAAAAATGCTGTTTTAAGCATTCAAAAGCATACAAAACACCGTTTTCAAGTATTTAAACTGTCATATTCATGTATATGTCGTGTGTAATGGCTTATGTTTGCAAAATCAAGATAAAATAACTGTTTTCAGCTTGCAAAAACATACAAAATGCTGTTTTCAGGTATTTAAACTGTCATATTCATGTTTCTGTCGTGTATAATAGCTAATGTTGGTGAAAGCAAGATAAAAATGCTGTTTTAAGAATGCAAAAGCATACAAATCACCGTTTTCAAGTATTTAAACTGTCATATTCATATATATGTCGTGTGTAATGGCTTATGTTTGCAAAATCAAGATAAAATAACTGTTTTCAGCTTGCAAAAACATACAAAATGCTGTTTTCAGGTATTTAAACTGTCATATTCATGTTTCTGTCGTGTATAATAACTAATGTTGGTGAAAGCAAGATAAAAATGCTGTTTTAAGCATGCAAAAGCAAACAAAACACCGTTTTCAAGTATTTAAACTGTCATATTCATGTTTTTGTCGTGTATAATAGCTAATGTTGGTGAAAGCAAGATAAAAATGCTGTTTTAAGCATTCAAAAGCATACAAAACACCGTTTTCAAGTATTTAAACAGTAATATTCATGTTTCTGTCGTGTATAATAGCTAATGTTGGTGAAAGCAAGATAAAAATGCTGTTTTAAGCTTGCAAAAGCATACAAAACACCGTTTTGAAGTATTTTAACTGTCATATTCATGTATATGTCGTGTGTAATATCTTATGTTTGCAAAATCAAGATAAAATAGCTGTTTTCAGCTTGCAAAAACATACAAAATGCTTTTTTCAAGTATTTAAACTGTCATATTCTTGTTTCTGTAGTGTATAATAATAATAATAATAATAATAATAATAATAATAATATTTATTCAGTTGAAATGAAATACACAAGTATTATAAACTAAGTCAAAAGGAAAAACATTCATAAAGTGATTACATACAATTAAAATTTAAATTCTACAAATTCTTTTACACTGTAAAAAGCCTTATCTAACAAAATTTTTTTTATATATCTCTTAAACTCTATTAGGGGTAAATCACGAATTTCCAATGGCAGTTTGTTGTACAAAAGTCCCCCTACATTATAAGGTGAGTTCTTAGCCACATTGCATTTAAAGGGTTTTAGACGAATGTCTTCTTTTCTACGGGTAGGATAGTTGTGGTAGTCACTATTTGTTTTTAAGTTTACAAAATTTTCTTTTATGTGTATTAAGACTTGCAATATATATATATACTGGGCAGAGTTAAAATTTTTTCTCGAATAAACAAAGTTTTACAATGTTCTCTGAAATTTGCCTGGCACAGTATTCTTACGGATTGTTTTTGTAATTTAAAAAGTCTTTCTGCAAAAGCTGAATTACCCCATAATACTATTCCATACAGCAATATAGAATGAATATTAGCAAAATACAGATTTCTAGCTGCATCTTTTGATATTGTGGTTACAATTTTTCGCAACATAAAGTTACTAGTGTTCATTTTGTTTGCGATATAATTAATATGTTCATCCCATAATAGCACCGGTGTAATTAAGAAACCAAGAAATTTAACACTAGCGGTATTATTATGGAGAGTACTGTTGCTTACACAGCGATTTTTGCTAAAAACAAGATGTTGTGTTTTAGTGTTATTTAGCATAAGCTTATTTGCTGTAAACCAGTTTGAGGCTTCAGTTCGTGTACGATGTATGACAGTATGACTATTGTCTAGTGTAGAGCTGTGATTTATAAAAGTAGTATCATCAGCATATAATATTGTCTCTACATTGTTTATGCAACAAGATATATCATTTATATAGATTATAAAAAGTACTGGCCCTAGTATCGAACCCTGTGGCACGCCATGACAAACTTCCATTGGATCAGATCTAGTATTATTCACATAAGTAACTTGAGACCTATTGGTGAGATAACTTTCAATTAAATTAAGTGATTTACTCCTTATACCGTAATATTCTAATTTGTTCAATAAAATATTGTGGTTAACACAATCATACGCTTTGGTTAAATCACAAAAAGTTGCAGTGACATGCTCACCATTTTCTATTTTTTCTATCACTTTCGAAATTAAAGATATTGCAGCTTTTATTGTAGATTTTTTAGACCTAAAACCGTATTGGTTTTCACATAATAAATCGTACTTTTCAAAGTACTGCATCAATCTATTTTTAATGGCCATCTCAAAAACTTTAGAAAAAATGGGAGTTAAAGAAATTGGCCTGTAGTTAGAAGGATCATGTTTGTTTCCCTTCTTATAAATTGGAACAACCTTAGAAATTTTAAGTTTCGATGCAAAAATGCCATCAGAAAAATAGTTATTAATTATATATTCAAGATGAGAAGATATTATAGGAGCCGCAATTTTCAACAATCTAGTACTTATATTGTAAATATCTTCACTGTTGCTGTTGCTTAATTTATAAATGATATTTTCTATTTCGTACTTAGTGACTGGATATAAGAAGAAAGACTTGTCATTACTCTTTTTGTTTTTCAAAAGGTCCATGTGATTTAGTGTATTTGTCGGCAAATGAGAGATAGTATTTTCAGCTACATTTACAAAGAAATGATTAAAGTCATTTGGTGATACAGTACTTTCCAATTGATCATTACACTTTTTTCCAATTTCGAAATTGATTAAAAGCCAACTTGCTTTAGATTTATTTTTACTGTTTTTAATATACTCATCTTGAGCCCGTACTTTGGCTTTTTTAAGTTCACCACGATATTTACTTAAAAGTTCCTTATACAAACATTTCATATGTACATTATTATGTGCAAACTGTTTAATGAACATCATTGTACTTTTCATGTTTTCAAGTTCTGGTGTGTACCATTTCATTGGAAATTTGTTTAATTTCGGCTTTACATTTTTAATTGGAAAAATATTATTAACTACATATAAAAACATATCAAAGAAATATTGAAAACTATCTTCACTACTGGGACAGTTATACAAATTAGTCCAGTTGCAAACATTTAAGCAATTTAAAAATACACTATAATTACATTCAGAAACAATGCGATGTTGTTTTGTGATGCTCTTATCCTGATTTTCATAAAGCTTTTTCCATGTAAATTCTATGGCAAAATGATCGGATACATCAAGATCAATGACGTTTGACTTGTACTGTGTAGGTAGTATGTTACTAAAAATATTATCAATACAAGAACCGTTACCAGCATATGACATTCGTGTTATTTTGTCATTTACAATATTTAACCCATACTGGGATATAACGTCATATAATTTATAATATAAAGTGTCTTTATTGAGAAAATTTATATTAAAATCTCCTGTAATAACTATAGAGATTTCCTTTTTCATTACATTATTTAACATCAAATTTATATTATTTAAGAATGTCTCGAAATTCCCAACTGGCGATCGATACACACAAATGATAATTAAATTGAGTGATTCAATTTTAATAGCCGACAGTTCGCAATGTAATTCGATTGATAAATCTTCTACATTCTTTAGGACATCATATTTTATATGCGATTTAACATAAATTGAAACACCGCCATGTTTCATGATTTTTCTACAAAAGAAACTGGCAAGATTATAATTATTAATACCATACAGTGGCATTTCACATTCTTCTAGCCAGTGTTCACAAAAACATAATACATTATAAAGTTCATTTTTTGACAAAAATATATTGATCTCATCTAATTTATTCCGTAAGGACTGCAAATTGAGAAGCAATAATTTAAAATCATTTATTGTGGCTAGTTGAGGCTGATTTTCTAAAAATATATCGCCTTACTACTACCCCATCCGGCCAGAAGAGCGGATCTTCTAATGTTTGCTTCATATTGAAGTCGACTTCTACTTTGAAGCACGAGTTTTCCCCTTTGCTGTCGATTTTCTCGCATTCAATGACTTGGTTAGGCAGTTTTTCTTTTAGATAATCCTCTATGATACGTAATGGTGTGTTGGGTTTTATTCTTCCGAGGAAGAACCAAGCCTTTTTACCAGTTGCTTGGAAAGATTGAGCGTCTTTATTTTTACCATATATATTTGCATTTTTATATTTCTTTTTATTCACAACAGTTTTAAAGCCGTCTGTTAAGTTATCATTCACATGATCATTGTAATTATTTAATTGTTGCTTTTTATAAGAAATTTTAGTTTTATTTTTATTTTCAGCAGATGCTGCCATCTGCAGTTTATTATTAATTAGCGATTTGTTTTGTTCTTGAGGATTTTGTTTACTTTGGTTCGTGTCTTTGCTATCAACAGAGTTGATTACCGTTTTAACTTGAGTCGCTTCAGAAAACTCAAGGTCGCACAGCGGCTCATCTCTATCAGCTGGCTTAAACTGACACTTTTCGAGATATGCAATTTTTTCACGTAATAAAATGTTTTTTTCTTCCATTTCTATTAACAGTTTCTTCAACAGTTTATTTTCATTTTTGATCATTACAATTTCGTTTGTCGTTAAAATATCCGCAGGCAGATCAATAATACTGTCGTTGAGTTTGTTAATACTTTCACACACTTTACATGTCCACTTATCAATATCATTTGTGTCTTGAATCCCAGCACATCTAAAGTGTGAGACACTATTACACTGGTCACAGGACACACCTTTTGCTACTTTTCTATTACAAGATATACATTTAGTATCACTATTTACTTGATTTTTGTCGGAGCGGTTGTCAATATTACTCGCACTACCCGCCATTTTTTAATATTTATAATATAATAGCTAATGTTGGTGAAAGCAAGATTAGAATGCTGTTTTAAGCATTCAAAAGCATACAAAACACCGTTTTCAAGTATTTAAACGGTAATATTCATGTTTCTGTCGTGTATAATAGCTAATGTTGGTGAAAGCAAGATAAAAATGCTGTTTTAAGCTTGCAAAAGCATACAAAACACCGTTTTGAAGTATTTTAACTGTCATATTCATGTATATGTCGTGTGTAATATCTTATGTTTGCAAAATCAAGATAAAATAGCTGTTTTCAGCTTGCAAAAACATACAAAATGCTGTTTTCAAGTATTTAAACTGTCATATTCTTGTTTCTGTAGTGTATAATAGCTAATGTTGGTGAAAGCAAGATTAAAATGATGTTTTAAGCATGCAAAAGCATACAAAATGCTGTTTTCAAGTATTTAAACTGTCATATTCATGTTTCTGTCATGTATAATAGCTAATGTTGGTGAAAGCAAGATAAAAATGCTGTTTTAAGCATGCAAAAGCATACAAAACACCGTTTTCAAGTATTTAAACTGTCATATTCATGTATATGTCGTGTGTAATGGCTTATGTTTGCAAAATTAAGATAAAATAGCTGTTTTCAGTTTGCAAAAACATTTAAAATGCTGTTTTCAAGTATATAAACTGTCATATTCATGTTTCTGTCGTGTATAATAGCTAATGTTGGTGAAAGCAAGATAAAAATGCTGTTTTAAGCATGCAAAAGCAAACAAGACTCCGTTTTCAAGAATATAAACTGTCATATTCATGTTTCTGTCGTGTATAATAGCTAATGTTGGTGAAAGCAAGACAAAAGTGCTGCTTTAAGCATTCAAAAGCATACAAAACACCGTTTTCAAGTTTTCAAACTGTCATATTCATGTTTCTGTCGTGTATAATAGCTAATGTTGGTGAAAGCAAGATTAAAATGATGTTTTAAGCATGCAAAAGCATACAAAATGCTGTTTTCAAGTATTTAAACTGTCATATTTATGTTTCTGTCATGTATAATAGCTAATGTTGGTGAAAGCAAGATAAAAATGCTGTTTTAAGCTTGCAAAAGCATACAAAACACCGTTTTGAAGTATTTTAACTGTCATATTCATGTATATGTCGTGTGTAATATCTTATGTTTGCAAAATCAAGATAAAATAGCTGTTTTCAGCTTGCAAAAACATACAAAATGCTGTTTTCAAGTATTTAAACTGTCATATTCTTGTTTCTGTAGTGTATAATAGCTAATGTTGGTGAAAGCAAGATTAAAATGATGTTTTAAGCATGCAAAAGCATACAAAATGCTGTTTTCAAGTATTTAAACTGTCATATTTATGTTTCTGTCATGTATAATAGCTAATGTTGGTGAAAGCAAGATAAAATTCTGTTTTAAGCATGCAAAAGCATACAAAACACCGTTTTCAAGTATTTAAACTGTCATATTCATGTATATGTCGTGTGTAATGGCTTATGTTTGCAAAATTAAGATAAAATAGCTGTTTTCAGTTTGCAAAAACATTTAAAATGCTGTTTTCAAGTATATAAACTGTCATATTCATGTTTCTGTCGTGTATAATAGCTAATGTTGGTGAAAGCAAGATAAAAATGCTGTTTTAAGCATGCAAAAGCAAACAAGACTCCGTTTTCAAGAATTTAAACTGTCATATTCATGTTTCTGTCGTGTATAATAGCTAATGTTGGTGAAAGCAAGACAAAAGTGCTGCTTTAAGCATTCAAAAGCATACAAAACACCGTTTTCAAGTTTTCAAACTGTCATATTCATGTTTCTGTCGTGTATAATAGCTAATGTTGGTGAAAGCAAGATAAAAATGCTGTTTTAAGCATGCAAAAGCTTACAAAACACCGTTTTCAAGTATTTAAACTGTCATATTCATGTATATGTCGTGTGTAATGGCTTATGTTTGCAAAATCAAGATAAAATAGCTGTTTTCAGCTTGCAAAAACATACAAAATGCTGTTTTCAAGTATTTAAACTGTCATATTCTTGTTCCTGTAGTGTATAATAGCTAATGTTGGTGAAAGCAAAATTAAAATGCTGTTTTAAGCATGCAAAAGCATACAAAACACCGTTTTCAAGTATTTAAACGGTAATATTCATGTTTCTGTCGTGTATAATAGCTAATGTTGGTGAAAGCAAGATAAAAATGCTGTTTTAAGCTTGCAAAAGCATACAAAACACCGTTTTGAAGTATTTTAACTGTCATATTCATGTATATGTCGTGTGTAATGGCTTATGTTTGCAAAATCAAGATAAAATAGCTGTTTTCAGCTTGCAAAAACATACAAAATGCTGTTTTTAAGTATATAAACTGTCATATTCACGTTTCTGTCGTGTATAATAGCTAATGTTTTTGAAAGCAAGATAAAAATGCTGTTTTAAGCATGCAAAAGCAAACAAAACACCGTTTTCAAGTATTTAAACGGTAATATTCATGTTTCTGTCGTGTATAATAGCTAATGTTGGTGAAAGCAAGATAACAATGCTGTTTTAAGCTTGCAAAAGCATACAATACACCGTTTTGAAGTATTTAAACTGTCATATTCATGTATATGTCGTGTGTAATATCTTATGTTTGCAAAATCAAGATAAAATAGCTGTTTTCAGCTTGCAAAAACATACAAAATGCTGTTTTCAGGTATTTAAACTGTCATATTCATGTTTCTGTCGTGTATAATAGCTAATGTTGGTGAAAGTAAGATAAAAATGCTGTTTTAAGCATGCAAAAGCATACAAATCACCGTTTTCAAGTATGTAAACTGTCATATTCTTGTATATGTCGTGTGTAATGGCTTATGTTTGCAAAATCAAGATAAAATAGCTGTTTTCAGCTTGCAAAAACATACAAAATGCTGTTTTCAAGTATTTAAACTGTCATATTCACGTTTCTGTCGTGTATAACAGCTAATGTTTGTGAAAGCAAGATAAAAATGCTGTTTTAAGCATTCAAAAGCAAACAAAACACCGTTTTCAAGTATTTAAACATGTCATATTAATGTTTCTGTCGTGTATAATAGCTAATGTTGGTGAAAGCAAGATAAAAATGCTGTTTTAAGCTTGCAAAAGCATACAAAACACCGTTTTGAAGTATTTTAACTGTCATATTCATGTATATGTCGTGTGTAATATCTTATGTTTGCAAAATCAAGATAAAATAGCTGTTTTCAGCTTGCAAAAACATACAAAATGCTGTTTTCAAGTATTTAAACTGTCATATTCTTGTTTCTGTAGTGTATAATAGCTAATGTTGGTGAAAGCAAGATTAAAATGCTGTTTTAAGCATGCAAAAGCATACAAAATGCTGTTTTCAAGTATTTAAACTGTCATATTCATGTTTCTGTCATGTATAATAGCTAATGTTGGTGAAAGCAAGATAAAAATGCTGTTTTAAGCATGCAGAAGCATACAAAACACCGTTTTCAAGTATTTAAACTGGCATATTCATGTATATGTCGTGTGTAATGGCTTATGTTTGCAAAATCAAGATAAAATAGCTGTTTTCAGCTTGCAAAAACATTAAAAATGCTGTTTTCAAGTATATAAACTGTCATATTCATGTTTCTGTCGTGTATAATAGCTAATGTTGGTGAAAGCAAGATAAAAATGCTGTTTTAAGCATGCAAAAGCAAACAAAACACCGTTTTCAAGAATTTAAACTGTCATATTCATGTTTCTGTCGTGTATAATAGCTAATGTTGGTGAAAGCAAGATAAAAGTGCTGCTTTAAGCATTCAAAAGCATACAAAACACCGTTTGCAAGTATTTAAACTGTCATATTCATGTATATGTCGTGTTTAATGGCTTATGTTTGCAAAATCAAGATAAAATAGCTGTTTTCAGCTTGCAAAAACATACAAAATGCTGTTTTCAAGTATTTAAACTGTCATATTTTTGTTCCTGTAATGTATAATAGCTAATGTTAATGAAAGCAAGATTAAAATGCTGTTTTAAGCATGCAAAAGCATACAAAACACCGTTTTCAAGTATTTAAACGGTAATATTCATGTTTCTGTCGTGTATAATAGCTAATGTTGGTGAAAGCAAGATAAAAATGCTGTTTTAAGCTTGCAAAAGCATACAAAACACCGTTTTGAAGTATTTTAACTGTCATATTCATGTATATGTCGTGTGTAATGGCTTATGTTTGCAAAATCAAGATAAAATAGCTGTTTTCAGCTTGCAAAAACATACAAAATGCTGTTTTCAAGTATATAAACTGTCATATTCACGTTTCTGTCGTGTATAATAGCTAATGTTTTTGAAAGCAAGATAAAAATGCTGTTTTAAGCATGCAAAAGCAAACAAAACACCGTTTTCAAGTATTTAAACGGTAATATTCATGTTTCTGTCGTGTATAATAGCTAATGTTGGTGAAAGCAAGATAAAAATGCTGTCTTAAGCTTGCAAAAGCATACAAAACACCGTTTTGAAGTATTTAAACTGTCATATTCATGTATATGTCGTGTGTAATATCTTATGTTTGCAAAATCAAGATCAAATAGCTGTTTTCAGCTTGCAAAAACATACAAAATGCTGTTTTCAGGTATTTAAACTGTCATATTCATGTTTCTGTCGTGTATAATAGCTAATGTTGGTGAAAGAAAGATAAAAATGCTGTTTTAAGCATGCAAAAGCATACAAATCACCGTTTTCAAGTATTTAAACTGTCATATTCATGTATATGTCGTGTGTAATGGCTTATGTTTGCAAAATCAAGATAAAATAGCTGTTTTCAGCTTGCAAAAACATACAAAATGCTGTTTTCAAGTATTTAAACTGTCATATTCACGTTTCTGTCGTGTATAATAGCTAATGTTTGTGAAAGCAAGATAAAAATGCTGTTTTAAGCATGCAAAAGCAAACAAAACACCGTTTTCAAGTATTTAAACTGTCATATTAATGTTTCTGTCGTGTATAATAGCTAATGTTGGTGAAAGCAAGATAAAAATGCTGTTTTAAGCTTGCAAAAGCATACAAAACACCGTTTTGAAGTATTTTAACTGTCATATTCATGTATATGTCGTGTGTAATATCTTATGTTTGCAAAATCAAGATAAAATAGCTGTTTTCAGCTTGCAAAAACATACAAAATGCTGTTTTCAAGTATTGAAACTGTCATATTCTTGTTTCTGTAGTGTATAATAGCTAATGTTGGTGAAAGCAAGATTAAAATGCTGTTTTAAGCATGCAAAAGCATACAAAATGCTGTTTTCAAGTAATTAAAGTGTCATATTCATGTTTCTGTCATGTATAATAGCTAATGTTGGTGAAAGCAAGATAAAAATGCTGTTTTAAGCATGCAAAAGCAAACAAAACACCGTTTTCAAGAATTTAAACTGCCATATTCATGTTTCTGTCGTGTATAATAGCTAATGTTGGTGAAAGCAAGATAAAAGTGCTGCTTTAAGCATTCAAAAGCATACAAAACACCGTTTTCAAGTATTTAAACTGTCATATTCATGTATATGTCGTGTGTAATGGCTTATGTTTGCAAAATCAAGATAAAATAGCTGTTTTCAGCTTGCAAAAACATACAAAATGCTGTTTTCAAGTATTTAAACTGTCATATTCTTGTTCCTGTAGTGTATAATAGCTAATGTTGGTGAAAGCAAGATTAAAATGCTGTTTTAAGCATGCAAAAGCATACAAAACACCGTTTTCAAGTATTTAAACGGTAATATTCATGTTTCTGTCGTGTATAATAGCTAATGTTGGTTAAAGCAAGATAAAAATGCTGTTTTAAGCTTGCAAAAGCATACAAAACACCGTTTTGAAGTATTTTAACTGTCATATTTATGTATTGTGACGGGTGGTTCGTGGCTGCGGCAGCCGTGTCACAAAATGCCGGATCGGCTCAGTGGAGTATTCCAGGCGTCCAGTAAAAATCTTTTAGTGTTTACTACTAGTTTATTATATTCTAAATGTAGTACAACTAAATCAATCAATATAATACAAAAATATATATATCTATATATAATATCCCTGGGCCGGTGTGGAGTCCTCGGGTCGCACGGTCGGCTAGAACTGAAATAAACGGTGCCTGCGGGATCGCAGGTGGAGAATCGCAGTGTAGCGGAAGAGAATGATCTCTTTTGAGAGGAAATGACAGTAGTAAAGTGGCAGGGCAAGCACAGCCACGGAAGGGATAACTGACAGGACCGGGTCTGCGTCAGGGCAAACACAGCCGCAGGTGGTAGAAAGAACCGTAGAGGGGCAAGCGCAGCCACGGAAGAAATAAACGAATAGAACAAGGTCTGCGTCAGGGCAAACACAGCCGCAGGTGGTAGAAAGAGCCGTGGCAGGGCAAGCACAGCCACGGAAGAGAAAAAACAAGTAGCACCAGATCTGCGTCAGGGCAAACACAGCCGCAGGTGGTAGAAAGAGCCGTGGCAGGGCAAGCACAGCCACGGAAGAAAAAAACAAGTAGAACCAGATCTGCGTCAGGGCAAACACAGCCGCAGGTGGTAGAAAGAGCCGTGGCAGGGCAAGCACAGCCACGGAAGAAAAAAAACAAGTAGCACCAGATCTGCGTCAGGGCAAACACAGCCGCAGGTGGTAGAAAGAGCCGTGGCAGGGCAAGCACAGCCACGGAAGAAAAAAACAAGTAGCACCAGATCTGCGTCAGGGCACACACAGCCGCAGGTGGTAGAAAAAGCCGTGACAGGACAAGCGCAGCCACGGAGGAAAAAAAAAGACAGCACCAGATCTGCGTCAGGGCAAACACAGCCGCAGACGGTGGAAAGAGCCGTGACAGGACAAGCGCAGCCACGGAGGAAATAAACAGACAGCACCAGGTCTGCGTCAGGGCAAACACAGCCGCAGATGGTAGGAGAGGCCGTGGCAGGGCAAGCACAGCCACGGAAGAAACAAACAAACAGTAACGGCACCTGCGTCAGGACTACACAGCCGCAGGTGGGAAAGAAATAACTAAAACTTGCTTACCAGCGGTACTGAAGACGGGACGGATGCTGACTTCCACTCGTAGGCCGAAGATGACTCGCACTCTGTAGCTATCGCGCTACAGACTGCCGATAAGTCACTGAAATCGCGTTTTTATACTGTTTTTAGGCGACACAAATGATAAATTAAATTACCGATCTCAACCGTCGTTTCTTAATTAGCGATTTGCAGGTCTTAACCATGTTTCTTGACTTGTCGGAATTAAAATAAAAAATAAAAAGTAAAGTGTCTTCGTGCTGGGATCGAACCGAGTATCTTCCGCGCCGTATGCCAGCACGCTGCCTCTGTGCTAAACTGACCGTTGCTGCTCATCTAGCGGATTTGAAGCTGGTGACTTCGTCACACCCCTTCCTTTCTTTACCAAAAAAAGAAGAAAAAAAGGATTATTATTACCCCGAATTATATTTATTTCCCCAAAATGTTCAAACCAATGTACTAACAAAAAAACTTAACCTATAATCTAAATAAACTACAAATTTGCTGGAGGTTTGTCCGCCGGGATGGTGATGTACCGGACGGAGCCGTCGGGTCGTTGCATGCGGTGCCGGTAGCGTTTTGTGGGCGGCCACCCGGGGGGGCGCAGGACCTTCAGCGGATGGTTGGCCTGCAACCTGGGTTGCGTAATTACGCTGGCTGTACCAGGGGCGGGCAGGATGATCTCCTGCTGGACCTGGATCCTAGGAGCTGTGGCCGGGGCGGTACGGACTGGGCTAGTGACGGCTGGGCCCGCCTTGGTTGCAGTGGTTACCGGCGTGGGCTTCCTGGTCGGCGCTGGGGTTGGTGGCGAGGGGCCGAACAATTCCAGGCACTGGTTTTGGTAGGTCGCCGTGTCGGCCGATTCGGGAGTCCGCTCACAGCCCGGGGTCCTCGGCGTCCTTGGCGTTACGGGTCTGTCGGGAGTTGAAGGCACGGGGGATACATCCAGGGGGCTGTAGAAGCTGATGTCCGCTTCTACTGGGTTTGGCCCGTACCTCGCTTCTAAGGCGTCCCGCAGCTCTTTCGCCCTGGTTTTTGGCGTTACTTGCGGGGTGTCAATCGCGGGACTCAGCTTCAGCGGCGAGGTATCCAGGCAGATCACCCCATCTGGACTGTCACCAAGTTGAGGCATTGACCTGGCCGGAAGTTGCCTAGGAGGTGTCTGGTGACGGGGTGGGGTGGTCAGTGTCGGTCTTCGTGCGTGTTTCAGCGGGGATGTTACAGGCCGGATTTGACGTCGCTTGCGGACTCGGCGTCGGTTGGACGAGGCTTCCATGGCAGCCAATCTAGAGAGAGCAGTTGTTTTAGCAAGGTTGGTTTGGGCTGCCGGTCTTATTCGCCCCGCAGGTCGTGGGTTTAGCGGGTACGGGCTCGCCTCCACCCACGGCCTCGGGCACCTGGGGGCGATCGTGGTAGGTTTGGGAGTGGTGAAGTTAGGGAGGGAGATCGGAGCTGTGGTCGTTGACGTTAGATGGCTCGTCTCCTCCTGCTCCTCATCCGCGTCGGAGACAGGTTCATCTCCCGACTGCCGGTCATCCTTTGGGTCGTAATAGAGCTTCAGGTCCTTGATATGGATCCTTTCCAGCTTCTTCCCGCCGTCCTTTAATTCGTATAGCAAGGGAGAGATCCGTTTCACTATTATCCACGGACCCGAGTATTTGGGGCAGAGTTTCGCGGCCACTCCCCGAGCCGCGGAGGATAATGGGTGTTCCCGCCTAAGGACCTTATCCCCTATGTGGTACTGGGCGTCTCTACGGCGTAAGTTGTAGTGGTGCCCCTGTTTAGTGGCTGCCCTGGCGATGTTAACTCGAGCGAGTTCCTGGGCCTCCTTTAGCTTCTGCAGTTGGTGTACATGCTCTGGTATTCTGGTTTCCCTGTCGGCATGTTCCGGGGTCGCATGTACCGGGAGCTCGGTGGGTAGGGCAGGTTCCCTCCCAAAGTTTAAATATGCCGGGGAATATCCAGTTGAGCTGTGCCGGGCGGTATTTATTGCTAGCATAAACTCCGGCAGATACGTGTCCCACTTCTTGTGATTCTCATTACAGAACTGCGCGAGCATCGGTTTCAACACCCTATTGACCCGTTCTACTGGGTTTGCCTGGGGAGTGTAAGGCGGCGTTAGACGATGGGCGATGTGGTACGCTTGCAGTGTCTTCCGGAGCGCGCTATTATTGAATTCGGTGCCATTATCTGAGATTAGCGTCTTAGGGCACCCGAACTTGCAGATAATAAGTTCTCGCAGAGCCTGGATTACGGTAGCGGCGGTAGCCCGACGGAGCGGCCGGCATTCTATCCACTTCGTCATGCGATCTTGGAAGACAATGATGTACTCGAAGCCCTTCTGAGTGCGCGGGAAAGGTCCCATGATATCGGTGGCGACGGTCTCCCACGGTTGGGAGATTTTGGGAGGCCCCATCTTACCACTGGTACCCTGTTGGCTCACCTTGTGTTTCTGGCAGCTCTCGCACTGACGGACATATTGGGTTGCTTCCCGAAACATTCCGGGCCAGTAGTAACGGAGGGCCAAGCGACTGAGCGTCTTGGCCACTCCCATGTGTCCTGCCTCTGGTCTGTCGTGGTTCTCGTGCAAGATGAGCTGTCTTTGCGGCGTCGGAATGCAACGCTTCCACTGACGATCTGGTTCGGTTTCAGACCAGTCGGTTGGGTCCCAAAACTTTCGGTACAATATGCCGTCCTCTATTTTGTATTCTGGGTTATCCTGTGGCCGGGATTCCACTGCCTTAAACATACGCTGGTACCATGAGCATCGGGTGGCGACCGTGGCGACGACCGGTGGTATGTCTGAACGGAGGAGTGGTTTACGGGAAAGAGTGTCCGCTAGAAGATTTAGACTTCCTTTTCTGTACTGCACGTCGAAATCATATTGTTGGAGGATGACAGACCATCGTGCGAGTCGTCCTGTCGGGTTCTGGAGGTTATTAATGTAGCGGAGCGCTTGGTGGTCTGTTACCACGGTGAAGTGGTAGCCCTCTAAATATGGCCGCATCTTCTGGATTCCCCACACGATAGCTAGCCCTTCCTTCTCTATAACCGAATAGTTCTTCTCGGCGGCTGATAGGGTACGGCTGGCGTAGGCGATGACTCTATGGTTTTCTGCTGGACCTTGCAGTAAGGCCGCACCAATTCCATAGTCCGATGCGTCGGTGTGTAGATAGAAGGGTTGATTGAAGTCGGGGCACGCCAGAATTGGAGCCGACGTTAGACATTCCTTTAAATGCCCAAATGCCTCCTCTTGTGCCTTGGTCCATTGCCACTGCTGGTTTTTGCCCAAGAGCTTGGTGAGTGGTGCCACCTTGTTGGAGAACTGCTGGATGAATCGTCTATACCACGATGCGGCTCCAAGGAATTGGCGTAACTCCTTCTTGTTGGTCGGTGCTGCCATTTGATGAATTGCTTCGACTTTATCGGGGTCTGTTTGTATACCCTCCTCTGTAATTACGTGTCCCAGATATTTAATCGCGGACAAGCCGAACTGGCATTTGTCTGTGTTTATTTTCAAATTTGCCTGTCGCAAGCGCCGGAAGACTTCCTGCAGATGGGCTAGATGTTCTTCGAGGGTGACGCTGAAGACAACTATGTCGTCGAGGTATGCGAACGCGCAGCCTTCCATTTCTGGCCCGATAACAGTGTCTAGCAGACGTTGAAAGGTTGCGGGGGCTGCGTGTAACCCAAATGGCATAACGCGGAATTGGAATAAGCCTCGACCAGGGACCGTGAAGGCGGTTAGTAGTTTGCTGTCTTCTGTTAGTGCCACCTGCCAGTAGCCGTTCTTTAGATCAATTGTTGAGAAGAATTTCGCAGGACGGAGTTTATCTAAGATTGCGCTGATGAAGGGCAGCGGATATGCGTCTTTCTCTGAGGCTTCGTTCAGCCGCCTGAAGTCTATGCAAAAACGAGGACGACCATCTTTCTTTCGTACGATCACCGTAGGTGAACTCCAGGGGCTCGTTGACTGTTCGATGATTCCGTCTCTCAGCATCTGGTCGACCTCCTCATTGATTATTTGCATCATTCTTGGGTTCCTAGGCAAAAATCGTTGTTTGACCGGCGTCGCTGTGCGTAGTCTGATCTGGTGCTTCGTTAACGGAGTGACACCGGCTATATTGTCGAATTTAGGAAGTTCAGTGGCGAGGAATGAGGCCAAACTCGTTTGCTTCGCGGTCGGCACGGTGTTAATCGTACATGCTTCTGGATCCGGGATAATGAGGCGTACCTGGTTAGTTTCTGTATCAATTTGAATCTTAAATAATCGAAGCGCGTCCATACCCAATATCACGGGCGCACTTAGATTGGGAAGGCACGTAAAGGTGACTGCCTTCCAGATCCCGTTGATGATACAGCCGACAGTCATTTCGCCTTGCGTTTGGACCGCTTCGCCGTTGGCCAACAGTACTTTGGGGTGGCGAGCCGATGTCAATTGCGTTTTCCCTTGGCTGCACCAGTCGGCCACGCTTTCACTCATGTAGGAGAACATAGCCCCTGTGTCGAGAAGGGCAGACAGTTCGCGTCCTCGGATGGAGATGGTGAGGAATATTCTTTGGTCTTCCCAATTATTATCATGGAGGGCCGGTAGCATGGGCCCTAGGTTTTCCAGGTGAGACGAGGAATCTCTGAATGGCTTCGGTCCCACTGCGAAACGATTCATTTGGAATTTCCCGTCTGTTTTCTGCAGCTGCAGTCCCGTGTCAGGATGCCTGGCTTGTTGCAATTCCAGCAGAATTTCTTCGGAGGGTTCTTGCAGTCTCCCCTATAGTGGCCGTATTGTCCACATCGCCAACATTGTTCTGCCGGGGTCTTCGTGATTTCCTGCGGAGGGGGGTTTGACGTGACTACTGCAGATACGGGTGCGGGACGTTGCGCTCGGGTCTCGGCGCGCGTTTCCTGTTGGATACGCTCGTAAACTTCGATTTCTACTATCAGATCTCGTACGTCGGTAATGTCGCGCCTCTTTATGTATTGGCGGTAGGCAGGAAGTAGATTATTGTGGATCTGATCTAGTTCCTTAGTTTTCGAGCGTCCGCCAGCCCGTCGGATCATAGTTTGAATTTCTATTAGATAATCCCGCCCTCGTTCTCCGGGTCGCTGTTTCCTGCATCTAATCTCGGTCTCCAAATGTGACGCGTAGTCGGCAGAAATGAAAAATTCTTTGAACTCGGCGAGGAAGTCATCCCACGAGTTCCAGCCGTCTCGGGTATTCCGCAGCCACTGCAGAGGAGCCCCACGGAATAATTCTGGTAACGCCAACATTAACAGTTTGTCTTGAATTCGGTAGCTCTCTTTTAGCTCGGTAATCCTTTCTAGGAAAGTGATTGGGTCGGTTTTTCCGTCGAAACAAGTATTCCACTTTCTGACGGTTTCACAGACGTGAACCGGGGTTTGTATTGCCGCAGATGGATGGCCGGAAGACGTTTGTTGATTGTCGTCGGTGCCGGCGGTTGTGCGCTGATCACCTTGTATGGACGTGCCCTCTTCTAGTTTCAAGTTTTTCAGCGAGCGAATGGCACTCACAATTCGCCGTCGTAGTTGTGCCACTGTGCCGGTTGCTTCGAGACCGAACTTCTTCAGTTCATTTTGTAGATCGTCCTTCCGAAGTTCGTAAACCCATGATACGGTCGGATCGGAGGTGAGGGGTGCGGGCGCGGTGTCCGAGTCGCTGCTCTCGTTTCCGGTAACAGGCATGTTTTCGTGATTTAATCTGTCCCTGTTCGGGCGCCAATTTTGTGACGGGTGGTTCGTGGCTGCGGCAGCCGTGTCACAAAATGCCGGATCGGCTCAGTGGAGTATTCCAGGCGTCCAGTAAAAATCTTTTAGTGTTTACTACTAGTTTATTATATTCTAAATGTAGTACAACTAAATCAATCAATATAATACAAAAATATATATATCTATATATAATATCCCTGGGCCGGTGTGGAGTCCTCGGGTCGCACGGTCGGCTAGAACTGAAATAAACGGTGCCTGCGGGATCGCAGGTGGAGAATCGCAGTGTAGCGGAAGAGAATGATCTCTTTTGAGAGGAAATGACAGTAGTAAAGTGGCAGGGCAAGCACAGCCACGGAAGGGATAACTGACAGGACCGGGTCTGCGTCAGGGCAAACACAGCCGCAGGTGGTAGAAAGAACCGTGGAGGGGCAAGCGCAGCCACGGAAGAAATAAACGAATAGAACAAGGTCTGCGTCAGGGCAAACACAGCCGCAGGTGGTAGAAAGAGCCGTGGCAGGGCAAGCACAGCCACGGAAGAGAAAAAACAAGTAGCACCAGATCTGCGTCAGGGCAAACACAGCCGCAGGTGGTAGAAAGAGCCGTGGCAGGGCAAGCACAGCCACGGAAGAAAAAAACAAGTAGAACCAGATCTGCGTCAGGGCAAACACAGCCGCAGGTGGTAGAAAGAGCCGTGGCAGGGCAAGCACAGCCACGGAAGAAAAAAAACAAGTAGCACCAGATCTGCGTCAGGGCAAACACAGCCGCAGGTGGTAGAAAGAGCCGTGGCAGGGCAAGCACGGCCACGGAAGAAAAAAACAAGTAGCACCAGATCTGCGTCAGGGCACACACAGCCGCAGGTGGTAGAAAAAGCCGTGACAGGACAAGCGCAGCCACGGAGGAAAAAAAAAGACAGCACCAGATCTGCGTCAGGGCAAACACAGCCGCAGACGGTGGAAAGAGCCGTGACAGGACAAGCGCAGCCACGGAGGAAATAAACAGACAGCACCAGGTCTGCGTCAGGGCAAACACAGCCGCAGATGGTAGGAGAGGCCGTGGCAGGGCAAGCACAGCCACGGAAGAAACAAACAAACAGTAACGGCACCTGCGTCAGGACTACACAGCCGCAGGTGGGAAAGAAATAACTAAAACTTGCTTACCAGCGGTACTGAAGACGGGACGGATGCTGACTTCCACTCGTAGGCCGAAGATGACTCGCACTCTGTAGCTATCGCGCTACAGACTGCCGATAAGTCACTGAAATCGCGCTTTTATACTGTTTTTAGGCGACACAAATGATAAATTAAATTACCGATCTCAACCGTCGTTTCTTAATTAGCGATTTGCAGGTCTTAACCATGTTTCTTGACTTGTCGGAATTAAAATAAAAAATAAAAAGTAAAGTGTCTTCGTGCTGGGATCGAACCGAGTATCTTCCGCGCCGTATGCCAGCACGCTGCCTCTGTGCTAAACTGACCGTTGCTGCTCATCTAGCGGATTTCAAGCTGGTGACTTCGTCACAGTATATGTCGTGTGTAATGGCTTATGTTTGCAAAATCAAGATAAAATAGCTGTTTTCAGCTTGCAAAAACATACAAAATGCTGTTTTCAAGTATATAAACTGTCATATACACGTTTCTGTCGTGTATAATAGCTAATGTTTGTGAAAGCAAGATAAAAATGCTGTTTTAAGCATGCAAAAGCAAACAAAACACCGTTTTCAAGTATTTAAACTGTCATATTCATGTTTCTGTCGTGTATAATGGCTAATGTTGGTGAAAGCAAGATAAAAATGCTGTTTTAAGCATTCAAAAGCATACAAAACACCGTTTTCAAGTATTTAAACTGTCATATTCATGTATATGTCGTGTGTAATGGCTTATGTTTGCAAAAATAAGATAAAATAGCTGTTTTTAGCTTGCAAAAACATACAAAATGCTGTTTTCAAGTATTTAAACTGTCATATTCTTGTTTCTGTAGTGTATAATAGCTAATGTTGGTGAAAGCAAGATTAAAATGCTGTTTTAAGCATGCAAAAGCATACAAAACACCGTTTTCAAGTATTTAAACGGTAATATTCATGTTTCTGTCGTGTATAATAGCTAATGTTGGTGAAAGCAAGATAAAAATGCTGTTTTAAGCTTGCAAAAGCAAACAAAACACCGTTTTGAAGTATTTAAACTGTCATATTCATGTATATGTCGTGTGTAATGGTTTATGTTTGCAAAAATAAGATAAAATAGCTGTTTTCAGCTTGCAAAAACATACAAAATGCTGTTTTCAAGTATTTAAACTGTCATATTCTTGTTTCTTTAGTGTATAATAGCTAATGTTGGTGAAGGCAAGATTAAAATGATGTTTCAAGCATGCAAAAGCATACAAAATGCTGTTTTCAAGTATTTAAACTGTCATATTCATGTTTCTGTCATGTATAATAGCTAATGTTGGTGAAAGCAAGATAAAAATGCTGTTTTAGGCATGCAAAAGCATACAAAACACCGTTTTAAAGTATTTAAACTGTCATATTCATGTATATGTCGTGTGTAATGGCTTATGTTTGCAAAATTAAGATAAAATAGCTGTTTTCAGCTTGCAAAAACATTTAAAATGCTGTTTTCAAGTATATAAACTGTCATATTCATGTTTCTGTCGTGTATAATAGCTAATGTTGGTGAAAGCAAGATAAAAATGCTGTTTTAAGCATGCAAAAGCAAACAAAACACCGTTTTCAAGAATTTAAACTGTCATATTCATGTTTCTGTCGTGTATAATAGCTAATGTTGGTGAAAGCAAGATAAAAGTGCTGCTTTAAGCATTCAAAAGCATACACAACACCGTTTTCAAGTTTTCAAACTGTCATATTCATGTTTCTGTCGTGTATAATGGCTAATGTTGGTGAAAGCAAGATAAAAATGCTGTTTTAAGCATTCAAAAGCATACAAAACACCGTTTTCAAGTATTTAAACTGTTATATTCATGTATATGTCGTGTGTAATGGCTTATGTTTGCAAAAATAAGATAAAATAGCTGTTTTTAGCTTGCAAAAACATACAAAATGCTGTTTTCAAGTATTTAAACTGTCATATTCTTGTTTCTGTAGTGTATAATAGCTAATGTTGGTGAAAGCAAGATTAAAATGCTGTTTTAAGCATGCAAAAGCATACAAAACACCGTTTTCAAGTATTTAAACGGTAATATTCATGTTTCTGTCGTGTATAATAGCTAATGTTGGTGAAAGCAAGATAAAAATGCTGTTTTAAGCTTGCAAAAGCAAACAAAACACCGTTTTGAAGTATTTAAACTGTCATATTCATGTATATGTCGTGTGTAATGGCTTATGTTTGCAAAAATAAGTTAAATAGCTGTTTTCAGCTTGCAAAAACATACAAAATGCTGTTTTCAAGTATTTAAACTGTCATATTCTTGTTTCTGTAGTGTATAATAGCTAATGTTGGTGAAGGCAAGATTAAAATGATGTTTTAAGCATGCAAAAGCATACAAAATGCTGTTTTCAAGTATTTAAACTGTCATATTCTTGTTTCTGTCGTGTATAATAGCTAATGTTGGTGAAAGCAAGATAAAAATGTCGTCTTAAGCATGCAAAAGCTTACAAAACACCGTTTTCAAGTATTTAAACTGTCATATTCATGTATATGTCGTGTGTAATGGCTTATGTTTGCAAAATCAAGATAAAATAGCTGTTTTCTGCTTGAAAAAACATACAAAATGCTGTTTTCAAGTATTTAAACTGTCATATTCTTGTTCCTGTAGTGTATAATAGCTAATGTTGGTGAAAGCAAGATTAAAATGCTGTTTTAAGCATGCAAAAGCATACAAAACACCGTTTTCAAGTATTTAAACTGTCATATTCATGTATATGTCGTGTGTAATGGCTTATGTTTGCAAAATCAAGATAAAATAGCTGATTTCAGCTTGCAAAAACATTAAAAATGCTGTTTTCAAGTATAGAAACTGTCATATTCATGTTTCTGTCGTGTATAATAGCTAATGTTGGTGAAAGCAAGATAAAAATGCTGTTTTAAGCATGCAAAAGCAAACAAAACACCGTTTTCAAGAATTTAAACTGTCATATTCATGTTTCTGTCGTGTATAATAGCTAATGTTGGTGAACGCAAGATAAAAGTGCTGCTTTAAGCATTCAAAAGCATCCAAAACACCGTTTTCAAGTATTTAAACTGTCATATTCATGTATATGTCGTGTGTAATGGCTTATGTTTGCAAAATCAAGATAAAATAGCTGTTTTCAGCTTGCAAAAACATACAAAATGCTGTTTTCAAGTATTTAAACTGTCATATTCTTGTTCCTGTAGTGTATAATAGCTAATGTTGGTGAAAGCAAGATTAAAATGCTGTTTTAAGCATGCAAAAGCATACAAAACACCGTTTTCAAGTATTTAAACGGTAATATTCATGTTTCTGTCGTGTATAATAGCTAATGTTGGTGAAAGCAAGATAAAAATGCTGTTTTAAGCTTGCAAAAGCATACAAAACACCGTTTTGAAGTATTTTAACTGTCATATTCATGTATATGTCGTGTGTAATGGCTTATGTTTGCCAAATCAAGATAAAATAGCTGTTTTCAGCTTGCAAAAACATACAAAATGCTGTTTTCAAGTATATAAACTGTCATATTCACGTTTCTGTCGTGTATAATAGCTAATGTTTGTGAAAGCAAGATAAAAATGCTGTTTTAAGCATGCAAAAGCAAACAAAACACCGTTTTCAAGTATTTAAACTGTCATATTCATGTTTCTGTCGTGTATAATGGCTAATGTTAGTGAAAGCAAGATAAAAATGCTGTTTTAGGCATTCAAAAGCATACAAAACACCGTTTTCAAGCATTTAAACTGTCATATTCATGTATATGTCGTGTGTAATGGCTTATGTTTGCAAAAATAAGATAAAATAGCTGTTTTTAGCTTGCAAAAACATACAAAATGCTGTTTTCAAGTTTTTAAACTGTCATATTCTTGTTTCTGTAGTGTATAACAGCTAATGTTGGTGAAAGCAAGATTAAAATGCTGTTTTAAGCATGCAAAAGCATACAAAACACCGTTTTCAAGTATTTAAACGGTAATATTCATGTTTCTGTCGTGTATAATAGCTAATGTTGGTGAAAGCAAGATAAAAATGCTGTTTTAAGCTTGCAAAAGCAAACAAAACACCGTTTTGAAGTATTTAAACTGTCATATTCATGTATATGTCGTGTGTAATGGCTTATGTTTGCAAAAATAAGATAAAATAGCTGTTTTCAGCTTGCAAAAACATACAAAATGCTGTTTTCAAGTATTTAAACTGTCATATTCTTGTTTCTGTAGTGTATAATAGCTAATGTTGGTGAAGGCAAGATTAAAATGATGTTTTAAGCATGCAAAAGCATACAAAATGCTGTTTTCAAGTATTTAAACTGTCATATTCATGTTTCTGTCATGTATAATAGCTAATGTTGGTGAAAGCAAGATAAAAATGCTGTTTTAAGCATGCAAAAGCATACAAAACACCGTTTTAAAGTGTTTAAACTGTCATATTCATGTATATGTCGTGTGTAATGGCTTATGTTTGCAAAATTAAGATAAAATAGCTGTTTTCAGCTTGCAAAAACATTTAAAATGCTGTTTTCAAGTATACAAAACTGTCATATTCATGTTTCTGTCGTGTATAATAGCTAATGTTTGTGAAAGCAAGATAAAAATGCTGTTTTAAGCATGCAAAAGCAAACAAAACACCGTTTTCAAGAATTTAAACTGTCATATTCATGTTTCTGTCGTGTATAATAGCTAATGTTGGTGAAAGCAAGATAAAAGTGCTGCTTTAAGCATTCAAAAGCATACACAACACCGTTTTCAAGTTTTCAAACTGTCATATTCATGTTTCTGTCGTGTATAATAGCTAATGTTGGTGAAAGCAAGATAAAAATGCTGTTTTAAGCATGCAAAAGCAAACAAAACACCGTTTTCAAGAATTTAAACTGTCATATTCATGTTTCTGTCGTGTATAATAGCTAATGTTGGTGAAAGCAAGATAAAAGTGCTGCTTTAAGCATTCAAAAGCATACAAAACACCGTTTTCAAGTATTTAAACTGTCATATTCATGTATATGTCGTGTGTAATGGCTTATGTTTGCAAAATCAAGATAAAATAGCTGTTTTCAGCTTGCAAAAACATACAAAATGCTGTTTTCAAGTATTAAAACTGTCATATTCTTGTTCCTGTAGTGTATAATAGCTAATGTTGGTGAAAGCAAGATTAAAATGCTGTTTTAAGCATGCAAAAGCATACAAAACACCGTTTTCAAGTATTTAAACGGTAATATTCATGTTTCTGTCGTGTATAATAGCTAATGTTGGTGAAAGCAAGATAAAAATGCTGTTTTAAGCTTGCAAAAGCATACAAAACACCGTTTTGAAGTATTTTAACTGTCATATTCATGTATATGTCGTGTGTAATGGCTTATGTTTGCAAAATCAAGATAAAATAGCTGTTTTCAGCTTGCAAAAACATACAAAATGCTGTTTTCAAGTATATAAACTGTCATATTCACGTTTCTGTCGTGTATAATAGCTAATGTTTGTGAAAGCAAGATAAAAATGCTGTTTTAAGCATGCAAAAGCAAACAAAACACCGTTTTCAAGTATTTAAACTGTCATATTCATGTTTCTGTTGTGTATAATGGCTAATGTTGGTGAAAGCAAGATAAAAATGCTGTTTTAAGCATTCAAAAGCATACAAAACACCGTTTTCAAGTATTTAAACTGTCATATTCATGTATATGTCGTGTGTAATGGCTTATGTTTGCAAAAATAAGATAAAATAGCTGTTTTTAGCTTGCAAAAACATACAAAATGCTGTTTTCAAGTATTTAAACTGTCATATTCTTGTTTCTGTAGTGTATAATAGCTAATGTTGGTGAAAGCAAGATTAAAATGCTGTTTTAAGCATGCAAAAGCATACAAAACACCGTTTTCAAGTATTTAAACGGTAATATTCATGTTTCTGTCGTGTATAATAGCTAATGTTGGTGAAAGCAAGATAAAAATGCTGTTTTAAGCTTGCAAAAGCAAATAAAACACCGTTTTGAAGTATTTAAACTGTCATATTCATGTATATGTCGTGTGTAATATCTTATGTTTGCAAAATCAAGATAAAATAGCTGTTTTCAGCTTGCAAAAATATACATTATGCTGTTTTCAAGTATTTAAACTGTCATATTCTTGTTTCTGTAGTGTAAAATAGCTAATGTTGATGAAAGCAAGATAAAAATGCTGTTTTAAGCATGCAAAAGCATAGAAAACACCGTTTTCAAGTATTTAAACTGTCATATTCATGTATATGTCGTGTGTAATGGCTTATGTTTGCAAAATCAAGATAAAATAGCTGTTTTCAGCTTGCAAAAACATACAAAATGCTGTTTTCAAGTATTTAAACTGTCATATTCTTGTTTCTGTAGTGTATAATAACTAATGTTGGTGAAAGCAAGATTAAAATGATGTTTTAAGCATGCAAAAGCATACAAAATGCTGTTTTCAAGTATTTAAACTGTCATATTCATGTTTCTGTCATGTATAATAGCTAATGTTGGTGAAAGCGAGATAAAAATGCTGTTTTAAGCATGCAAAAGCATACAAAACACCGTTTTAAAGTATTTAAACTGTCATATTCATGTATATGTCGTGTGTAATGGCTTATGTTTGCAAAATTAAGATAAAATAGCTGTTTTCAGCTTGCAAAAACATTTAAAATGCTGTTTTCAAGTATATAAACTGTCATATTCATGTTTCTGTCGTGTATAATAGCTAATGTTGGTGAAAGCAAGATAAAAATGCTGTTTTAAGCATGCAAAAGCAAACAAAACACCGTTTTCAAGAATTTAAACTGTCATATTCATGTTTCTGTCGTGTATAATAGCTAATGTTGGTGAAAGCAAGATAAAAGTGCTGCTTGAATCATTCAAAAGCATACAAAACACCGTTTTCAAGTTTTCAAACTGTCATATTCATGTTTCTGTCGTGTATAATAGCTAATGTTGGTGAAAGCAAGATAAAAATGTCGTCTTAAGCATGCAAAAGCTTACAAAACACCGTTTTCAAGTATTTAAACTGTCATATTCATGTATATGTCGTGTGTAATGGCTTATGTTTGCAAAATCAAGATAAAATAGCTGTTTTCAGCTTGCAAAAACATACAAAATGCTGTTTTCAAGTATTTAAACTGTCATATTCTTGTTCCTGTAGTGTATAATAGCTAATGTTGGTGAAAGCAAGATTAAAATGCTGTTTTAAGCATGCGAAAGCATACAAAACACCGTTTTCAAGTATTTAAACGGTAATATTCATGTTTCTGTCGAGTATAATAGCTAATGTTGGTGAAAGCAAGATAAAAATGCTGTTTTAAGCTTGCAAAAGCATACAAAACACCGTTTTGAAGTATTTAAACTGTCATATTCATGTATATGTCGTGTGTAATATCTTATATTTGCAAAATCAAGATAAAATAGCTGTTTTCAGCTTGCAAAAACATACAAAATGCTGTTTTCAAGTATTTAAACTGTCATATTCTTGTTTCTGTAGTGTATAATAGCTAATGTTGGTGAAAGCAAGATTAAAATGCTGTTTTAAGCATGCAAAAGCATACAAAATGCTGTTTTCAAGTATTTAAACTGTCATATTCATGTTTCTGTCATGTATAATAGCTAATGTTGGTGAAAGCAAGATAAAAATGCTGTTTTAAGCATGCAAAAGCAAACAAAACACCGTTTTCAAGTATTTAAACTGTCATATTAATGTTTCTGTCGTGTATCCCATATACTAAAAGGCAAAATTCACTTTCTATATATATTTTCATCTGCCTAGTAACCAATTTGTGCGCAGCTCTAGAGCCTAGACGGTTTGACGGATTTCAGTGAAACCTTTACCGGAAGTTAGAGAATTTTTGGGAATAGCGCCTTTTTATGAATTCACATTTTTAGTACACATGATGTGCGAGATATTAAATAAATAAGGTTATGGATCAAAGTGTGCGGGTTGCTACAAAAGTGGAGTTTGTTGATTCTGGTTGTAACTTTACAAAAATTTATGTTCAATTTGTCATTTCTGACAGTTCTGTTTCAAAAATTAAGTATAAATTACATATATTCTAGATAACTTGAAGATGCTTTGTAAATTTATATGGGCTGAGAATTAATGAACAAACATGTGTACTTATTTTGTAAATATTTTAAAAGTCAATTAAAAAAATAAAAATTGTAGCTGTCACTTTTCACAAATTTTTGTGCAACATTTCAGTCTGAAATTTTAAATATAAATTACTTTAATTGTAGTTCAGTTAGACAAGTTTGGTAATTTATTTGTGTTTAGAATAAATATGCAAACATTATTATTATTTTGTAATTATTTTAAATTTGAATTTTTTTTCATATTTTTTCAAATTTAAAATAAATATAACTGATGTCGTTGTTCGTTAACTTCGATTCTTTTAAGGATTTTAGGCGGTAAAATTTAAATGAGTTAACTTCTTATCTAACATAAAAATGTTGAGAATTATTTTTCGCTTCATAGACGGTTTATTTTTCTTCTCAAAAAATACAACAGATGTCTCTGCTCGACAACATCGATGCTTCTAAGTATTTTAGGCGGTAAAATTTAAACAAGTTAATTACTTATCTAATATAAAAATTTCGTTTTAAATATTTATAATCAATTTCAGATTTTTTTATCTAAATTCGTAGAATTGTCAAAAAATTATTTTAAACAATCATCAGTTGTTTTCTATTTCTAATCAAGTGTCGAAATAGTATATTGAACAACTAGTGTTACAATGACCTTTTTTGTAATACGAGTATAGTTTGCGTAAACGAGCAGCAGGCGAGTTACGCAAAATACGAGTCTTACAATTAGGCATTGTAACACAAGTTGTTCATACTACTTTTCCTATTTCACGTTCAAAAATTCAAAAAAAAAAAAAATAAATAAAATAAAATTGTACGACACGTTTATTATATCACTGGTCACCTAGGTGCTTTGCCCGCGGGGCCTATCGGGTCCCAGGCCGCAACCCCGACTCAGGGACTCCGATTCAATAATTTTACGTGAGCAATGACAGTCCCAAGTTGGCAGACTCTCAGTTTTACAAATAATAAATTCCCCAAAAACAGTTGCACAAAATTCAATTTTGTAGCATTGTTTTTTGAGAAAAACAGTGTCACAAAATTGACTTTGTGTACGTGAAATAGGAAAAATTATTTTACACGATCATTAATTGTTTTTTCTAAATTTTATTTAAATCCTGACGTGTTTGGCATTAAATTGAAGGTCTCACTCATCAGATTTAAACTCAAGTGACAAAAAATTATTTTGGACGACCGTCATTTGTTTTTTATAAATTTTAGTTAAAACCTACCGTGTTTGGCATTGAATTAAATGTCTCAATCATGAGATTTAAACTCAAGTATCAAAAATTTATTTTGGACGATTGTTAATTGTTTTTATAAATGTTATTTAAATCCTACCGTGTTTGGAATCAAATTACAGGTCTCGGAGAAGAGGTTTGAACTCAAGTGTCAAAAAGTTGTTTTGGGTGATTGTCAATTGTTTTGTATAAATGTTATTTAAATCCTACCGTGTTTGGTATTGAATTAAAGATCTCGCTCATGAGATTTAAACTCAAGTGTCAAAAAGTTATTTTGGACGAACGTCAATTGTTTTTTATAAATGTTATTTAAATCCTACAGTGTTTGGAATCAAATTAAAGGTCTCGCAAAAGAGGTTTGAACTCAAGTGGCAAAAAGTTGTTTTGGGCGATTGTCAATTGTTTTGTACAAATGTTATTTAAATCCTACCGTGTTTGGTATTGAATTAAAGGTCTCACTCATGAGATTTAAACTCAAGTATCAAAAAGTTTTTTTTGGACGAACATCAATTGTTTTTTATAAGTGTTATTTAAATCCTACAGTATTTGGAATCAAATTAAAGGTCTCGCAGAGGCGGTTTGAACTA
This sequence comes from Poecilus cupreus, assembly GCA_963942605.1. Taxonomy (NCBI): domain Eukaryota; kingdom Metazoa; phylum Arthropoda; class Insecta; order Coleoptera; family Carabidae; genus Poecilus; species Poecilus cupreus. The sequence continues at coordinate 44,899 of CAWWDY010002498.1, forward strand.
AAGTGTCAAAAAGTTGTTTTGGGCGTTTATCAATTGTTTTGTGTAAATGTTATTTTTATCCTACAGTGTTGATATGAAATTAAAAGTCTCATGGAGCGGATTTAAACTTAAGTATCAAAAAGTTATTTTGCACGATCGTCAATTGTTTGGTATTAAATTAAAGTTCATATTTATAATGTCACAAAGTAGTTTCATGGAAGCGAGGAACGAAGTGACGAGCTTGCTTCGTCGACGTACTGACATGGAAGCGAGGAACGAAGTGACGAGCTTTCTTCGTCAATTTACTGACATGGAAGCGAGGAACGTAGTGATGAGCTTGCTTCGCCATTTGTTTGTTATTAAAAGGTAGTTATTTAAGACTACTCATTTTCTTTTTCTACAGTTGTAATCTTCTTAAGTGACGCGGGTATCAAGAGAAAGGTGTCAAATAGACTGAACAAATGATAATATAAAAAATGGAGGCTGGCCGATTGTTTTCATGAAAGTCATTAGAAAATTGTGTTTGGTATCAAATAAGAACCTTGATGGACAAGTTTTAATTTTTTCGCTTCGATTGTACTTTGATGTGTAACTGACAAGCTGAGGTAAGACTGGATAAGGTTGGTATTACACGAACAAATTTAGAAAAAATAATGTAAATCTGTCATATTTGTCAATATGGAATGCAAATTATTATACATTGTTATTGACGGTATTTCTAAATTGCCAAGAAAACAATTGCAATGTCAGATTTACAAAAGTCTTCATTACATGATCACTGCAAAGCATACAACTTTTGTCAGTGGTAAACACACAACTTCCCTCAATGAAAACAGTTCAACTTCCGTCAGTGGTTAACACACAACTTCCCTCAATTAAAAACATACAACTTGTGTTACTAATAAATATACAAATTCTCTCAATTAAAAACATACTACTTTTGTCAGTGGTAAACACACAACTTTCCTCATTGAAAAACCTACAACTTTTGCCAGTGATTAACACACAACTACCCTCAATGAAAACCATACAACAATCGTCAGTGGTTAACACACAACTTGCCTCAATGGAAAACATGCAAATTTTTTCAATGGTAAACATACAACTTTTGTCAGTGGTTAACACACAACTTTGCTTATTAAAAAACATTCAACTTTTGTTAATGCTAAACACTCAACTTCCCTTTATGAAAAACATACAAGTTTTGTAAGTGGTTACCACACAACTTCGTATAATGAAAAACATTCAAATTTTGTCAGTGGTTAACACACAACTTCCCTCAAAACTTATACTGACATGTAAGTGTAGAACAAATTGACGAGCTTATTTCATTAATTGTTGGTTTCAATAGACAGTATTTCTGTAGTAAACAAACACCTTCCCTCAATGGAAAACACACACTTTCCCTGAATGGAAAACATGAGACTTTGTCAGTGGTAAACACACAACTTCCTTCAATAAAAAACAATGAAAAACATACAACTTTCGTCAGTGGTTTACACGTAACATCCCACAATTCATTGTATTTCAACACATACAACTTTCGTCAGTCTTAACACACAACTTCCCTCAATGAAAATTATACAAATTTCGTTAGTGGGAAACACAAAAATTCTCTAAAAACTTGTACTGTCAGAAGCGAGGAACGATGTGACGAACTTGTATCGCCAATATACTGACATGGAAGCAAGGAACGAAGTGACGAGCTTACTTTGCCAATTGTTGATATCAAATGAAAGTTATTTATTTTCTTGTACTTGCCATCTTCTTCAGTGTCGCGGAGCCTAGGGGTCAGACCTGCAAAGCAGGTCGGACCGCTATCCTATATACTAATCGGCGTGGGTCTGAACTGTCACTCTATACTTTGACCAATCTAACAACCATAATTATTCATCGCAACAGCCTAAACGGTGCGCTGGATTCGGGTGAAACTTTTTTTGAGATGTAAAGGGCACTAGGGACTACGTGCTTTTTATGAATTCATATTTTTCATACACATGATGTGCGAAATATTAAATAGGAAAGGCATTAAATTTTTACATCAAGGGGGGCCTCGGGTTGCTACGAAAGTGTAGTTTGTTGATTATAATTGTAACTTTTCACAAATTTTTGTTCAATTTGACATATATGACAGATCTGTTTCAAATTTTGAGTAACAATTACATGTATTCTAGACAAGTTGAAGATGTTTTGTAAATTTGTCTGTGTTTAAAATAAATGATTGAACATGTGTACTATAATGTAAATATATTATAAGTCAATATAAAAAATTAAAATTGTTGCTGTCACTTTTCACGAATTTGTGTTCATCCTGTCATTTTTGACATATCTGTTTGAAACTGTAAGTATAAATTGAATTAATTCTAGACCAAATGAAAAAGTTTTGTACATTTATCTGTATTTAGAATAAATGAGGAAACATGTTTTCTATATTCTAGATTTTTTAAATGTGAATTTTTTTTCTTATATTTTTTCCATTAAAATAAATATGACAGATGTCTCTGTTCTTCAACCTCGATTCATTTAAGGATTTTAGGCGGTAAAATTCAAATGGGTTAATTTCTTATCTAATACAAAAAAGTTAAAATTTATTTTTCACTTCATATATAGTTTCTTTTTCTTCTCAAAAAATAAAACAGATGTCTCTGCTCGACAACCTCGATGCTTCCAAGTATTTTAGGCGGTAAAATTTAAATAAGTTCATTACTTATCTAATATAAAAAGTTCGTTTTAAATATTTATAATCAATTTCAGAATTATTTTTTTATCATCAGTTTTTATTTCTAATCCTGCCGCGTTTGGTACTAAATTAAAAGTTTCACGTTAGAGCTTTAAAATAAAGTGTCATAAAGTGGACGATTGTCTATTGTTTTTTATAAATGTTATTTAAATCCTACCGTGTTTGGTATTAAATAAAAGGTCTCGCAGAGGAGATTTCAACGCAATTATCAAAAAGTTGTTTTGGACGATTGTCAATTGTTTTCTATAAATATGATATAAATCCTATCGTGTTTGGTATTGAATTAAAGGTCTCGCAGAGGAGATTTGAAATCAAGTATCAAAAAGTTGTTTTGGGCGATTGTCAATTGTTTTTTAAAAATATGATTTAAATTCTACCGTGTTTGGTATCAAATTAAAGGTCTCGCGGAAGAGATTTGAACTCAGGTGTCAAAAAGTTGTTTTGGACGATTGTCAATTGTTTTTTATAAATATTATTTAAATCCCACCGTGTTTGGTAACAAATTAAAGGTCGCGCGGAGGAGATTTTAACTCAAGTGTCAAAAAGTTGTTTTGGGCGATTGTAAATTGTTTTTTATAAATATTATTTAAATCCTACCGTGTTTGGTATTAAATTAAAGACCTCGCGAAAGATATTTGAACTCAAGTGTCAAAAATTTATTTTGGACGATTGTCCATTGTTTTTTATAAATACTATTAAAGTCTTAACGTGTTTGGTATTAAATTAAATATCTCACGGAAGAGATTTAAACTGAAGTGCCAAATAGTAGTAACATGGAAGCGAGAAACGAAGTAATGAGCTTGCTTCGCCCATGCACTGACTTGAAAGCGAGGAACGAAGGCACAATCTTGCTTCGTTGATGCACTGACTTGAAAGCGAGGAACGCAGTGACGAGCTTTCTTCGTCAAGTACTAACATGGAAGCGAGGAACGCAGTGACGAGCTTGCTTCGCCGATGCACTGACATGGAAGCGAGGAACGAAGTGACGAGCTTTCTTCGACAATGTACTGACATGGAAGCAAGGAACGTAGTGACGAGCTTGCTTCGCCGATGCACTGACATGGAAGCGAGGAACGAAGTGACGAGCTTTCTTCGTCAATGTACTGACTTGTAAGCGAGGAACATAGTGACGAGCTTGCTTCGCCAATTGTTTGGTATTATTTGGAAGTTATTTAAGACTATCAATTTATTTTTCTGTTGTAATCTTCTCCAGTGACGCGGAGCCTAGGGGACAGACCTGCGAAGCAGGTCGGACCGCTAGTCCAATATACTATTCAGTTAAAATTTTTTGCTACCTAGAAACCATTTGTGCGCAGCTCTAGAGCCTACACAGCTTGATATATTCGAGTGAAACCTTTACAGGCATCTACAGTTTGGCTGAGAATAGGGCCTTTTCATTATTTCACATTTTTATTACACATGATGTGCGAGATATTAAGTAAATAAACTAATTTTTTGTTTCGTGTAGCTTTTGTTAAATAACACGCGTTGCTACTTCTGTTAAAAATTCAAAGATAAAGGGTATTGACAGTTCACTTTCAAATTCATTTTTTTATTTTTAAACTGATGTTTTAAAATTTTACAAAATATTAAGCATGTACGCCCATTTATTCTAAACAGAAATAAATTTACCATACTTGTCTAACTTGTCTAGAATTTAAGTAATTTATTTTTAAAATTTCAAAGTGAACTGTCAATACACTTTATCTTTAATTTTTATTAAAAAAGAATGACAACTTGTCATATTTGACAGTTCAGTTCAAAATTTTAATTATACATTACTTTAATTGTAGACAGGTTAGATAAGTTTGCTATAATTATTTGTGTTTAGAATAAAGGAGCGAACATGAGTACTATTTTGTAAATTTTTTAAAGTGGTAGAAATGATTTACATATTTTGACAGTTGCAATTAATTCAAATTGATTTGTAAACGTCAATATTTTATGGAAAATAGTTTGGGTCACGTACTAAATTACAAATACACTGAAATTAAATGAGATTCATGGTAAGTGTATAATTTAATTATAGAATATCATTTCCCCTAATAATTTTGCAGGAAATACATTACGAACTTCATTATAAATGTCATATATAAATTAGGTTATATGAACAAAGAACAAATTAAATTTGAAAATACTATAGAATTTCGGAAGAAATTAATAAATACTTATAAAACGAATTATATTGGATGAATTAGGAGCAGTCAAAATGAAAACATACAACTTTTTAATTCAAAATCCTTGTACAGATTGAAGTATCTTGTATTGATTAAAAATGTTGTTTTTTACATAAACAACCAAAAATTAATTATAATTTATGGTAAGTGTGTATAATTTAATTGTACAATATACATTTTCCCGATTATATTGCAGAGAACTCATATCTCAAGAATTCCATAAAAAAAAAAATCAACCATAAGTTTGGTTATATTTTCACGGAACAATTTATGAAATAGTATACAATTATGTACGAAATGATTAAATACCAATGAAACTAATTTTATTCGATGTATTAGGGCTATCAAAGTGTAAACATAATGTGTTCCTGAATTTGTGAAAAATTTTGACATTTCACGGTATATCGAGTGAGGGAATCGTTAAAAAAGTTGATTCTTCATTTATAAATAGTGAAATTAAATATAATACATAGTAGGAAGATATATTTTTATTTTATGTTGTAGAGAAAAACATATACAAATAAATCAAGCATCAATGATAAAATGAAATTTTGTTGTATTTACAAGATATCAACTATAGAATTACGCATAAAATTATTAAATACTAATGAAGCAATATAGCATTAGCTGCATTATATAATATAAGAAAAATTCATGCAGAGGAAGATTACAGTACATATGTCAACAGTTTTCTTATTAAATACAATTAAATTATCTTATGTAATTATTTAAATCTCAAACAGTTGATGACGAAAGTTGTCATATTCATGATGAAAACTATGCTACTCTACCCGGTCAACAACCTGCTAATATTCCAAGAGGAAATATTTTTCGGCAGCTATTTATACGGACACATTTTGACCAGGATCAGTTTTAAAATATTGGTATGGAGATTAGAATAATAATTTTTAGTGTGAAAATAATATACTTTTATTGTTTTATATAATTATTTATTGTAATGAAAGAGTTTCATTGTTGTAATCAAGTATTTTCATTATTGTAATCAAATATTTGCATTATTGTAATCAAAAATTTATATTGTAGCTGTCACTTCTCACATATTTTTATGCAACGTGTTATTTTTGACAGATGTTTGAAATTTTAATTACAAATTACATTAATTCTAGACAAGTCAATTAAAATAATTAAAAATAATGGCTAATAAAATTTATCTTTTTGATTGCATTTTGAAGTTTATATGTTATGGTGACGCTAAATCTGTATTATACGATCAAATTTACTGAAAATAAAATAAAACCGGGAAATTTAAATTCAAAGTATAACTGTCAAACTGACGTTAGACTGAAGAAGGACGGTATTACACGATCAAATTTTATAAAAATGAAGAAAACCGCGAACTTAACAGGAAAAAATTATTTCGAATAACATTTTTCAATTTGATGCTATTTTGACGTTAAACTAAAAAAAGTCGGTATTACACGATCAAATTAAGTAGAAATAAAGTTAATCCGCCAAATTTGTCGAAAATGTAGAATTCTAATTATTGTTTATTATTATTAACGGTATTTTTAAATTGACAAGATAATAATAGAAATGTCAGATTGACAGAATTCTTTATTACATTAGGATCAAATTTAATAAAAATAAAATTTAAATGATAAAATAATTTCCAATAAAAAAAATTTCACTTTGATGCAACTTTTATTTAAACTAGGAAAAGTCGGTATTACACGATCAAATTTATTAAAAATAAAGTAATTGCGATAAATTAGTCGACAATGTAATATGCAAATTATTATATATTATTATTGACGGTTCTTTTAAATTGACAAGATAATAATAGAAATTACAGATTGACAGAAGTCTTTATAACATGAACAAATTTAATAAAAATAAAATAAAACCTTGAAATTAAAAAAAAATTCCAATTTAATTTTTTTTATAGTTAGATTATGCAAAGTTGGTATTACACGATCAAATTTAATAATAATAAAGTGAATCCGCCAAATTTGTTGACAAAGGAGAATGCAAATTATTGTACATTATTATTGATAATATTTTTAAATTACCAATAGAAATATCAGATTAACAAAAGTCTTTATCACATGATCAAATATTAATTAAGTTGTTAAAAGTTTGATTAATTTTTTTTTTAATCACTTTTTGAGTATCCAAAGAAAGATGTCGAATAGACGGGACAAATGATACTATAGAAAATGGCGGCTGTCGATTGTTTTCATAAAAGACATCAGAAAAATAAAGTGTTTGGTATCAAATGAGAATCTTGAATAGACAAGTTTAAATTTATTCGCTTCGGTTGTACTTTGAAGTGTAACTGACAAGATAACGTAAGACTGGGTATGGTTGATATTACACGATCAAATTTCATAAAAATTTAAAAAACCGCGAAATTTAAAGGAAAAAAATTTCCGTTCAAATTTCACGATTTTATTCTACTTCGACGTTAGATTAGGTAAAGTCGACAATATGGAATGCAAATTATTATACATTATTATTAGCGGTATTTTTAAATTGCCAAGAAGACAATAGAAATGTCAGACTGGCAAAAATCTTTATTATACCGGGTGTTGACCGCGACCCCGGAACATAGGACTTTAACATGTAAAATCATAATCTCGTAATTTCCTGCTTAACAAATTATATTAGACAAAAAAGGTTCAAATAAAGATGAGAGATCATAAAATTCTACATCAGAATCAATGAACAGAATTAAATTTACATTCCCCATAACGCCAGAAATTAAATATGAAAATATAAAAAATTAGCTCAAAAATCGGGTTAGCCATGGAAATGAAACAAAATTCTAAAAAAAAGTCAATTATGCAATTTATAATAATAATTAATAAAAAATACAATTTCATTTCCAATTGTATACAATTTTGTTTCATTTCCAAAGCTAATTCGATTTTTGAGCTAATTTTTAATATTTTCATATTTAATTTCAGGCGTTATAGAGCATGTAAATGTTATTCTGTTTATTGATTCTGATGTAGAATTTTATGATCTCTCAACTTTATTTGAAACTTTTTTGTCTAATATAATTTGTTAAGCAGGAAATTACGAAAGTATGATTTTACATGTTAAAGTCCTATGTTCCGGGGTCGCGGTCAACACCCTGTATGATCAAATATTAATGCAAATTGTGTTTAATTTAAATTTAATTTTTTTTTAGGTATCTAACTTGTGGGGTATGAAATGAAATGTTTTAGGAGTTCGAAGATAATCATTTTTTTTAAGTCACTTGAAATCTATTGCAGGGTAAAAATTAAAACACTTGGTCTTGATAATATCCACGGAATAGTTATTTACATTATACGTGCGGTAAGTTTAGTTTTACAGCGCGAAGTTTTGTATTGAAGCACGACGCGCAGCGGAGTGCTTTAATAAAACTGAGCGATGTATAATAAACTTAACGCACACATAATGTATTAGATTTTCTGGCCGACATACCTTTTTACAATATTTCTTTATGGCTATGTATTTTCCATAAATTTTCATAATTGATATTTATAGTAAGCTGTGCATCAAGACGCATTGAAAAACTGTGGAACGTGAAAATAATCAACAATTTATATAAAGTGTCATAATCAAAAGTAGATCCAATCCCTGAAAATATAAAATTACGTTACGAGATATTTCAAGTTTTTGTGGTGTGGTGTGACGAGAAGAAATGCAACAATTATAACCTAAAAAATATGACAATTTAATAATTCCCGCATAGACTACATGAGCGATTCACATGTTACCTACCTTTCTCGATATTCTGTATTACAATTAATTTAATATAATTAAAATAAAATAAATCACCAATTTTCATCAATCCAATCAATTAGTTTTATCCTTTGACATTTTATTAGATATGTGACAGTTACCAACTGTGAAATATCGGCACTTAGTTAAGATAAGTGTTAAGAGATGGTGCTGCTGGCAAATGTCATTTTTATATAAAATTTTTAGTTTTATTTATTTCTATGTTACTTTATTTAACGATTTTCGCGGTAACTAGAGTTTTTTTAATCATTCTTTGTTATTACAAAGTTACTTTGTATTTTAATGGCCTCAAAAAGCTAAAAAATATCGGTGCGCGTTTCCGCACCGCGGTGTTTCAAACAACATGGAAACTGTAGAATCGTAGATGAAGGTGATGTCAGCTTTGCATTGATGCGTCTAAAGAATGGTAAGGCTCCCGGTTTGGATGGCATAACAAATGAAATGTTGAAATATGGTGGTGAAAGATTATTTGATTGGTTAGTTTATTTGTTCAGATTTTGTTTGAAACGATGCGTGGCTCCTGATGATTGGAAACGTGCTGTTATTTGTCCTTTATTTAAAGGCAAAGGCAGCTCGAGTGAATGTACAAATTTTCGAGCGATAAGTATATTGAGTGTGGTAGGGAAGTTGTATGGAAAAATCTTAATTCATAAGGTGCGAGCCTTAACAATTTCGAAGTTAAGTGGTATGCAAGGAGGTTTTTTGCCTGAGAGAGGTTGTGTAGATCAATTGTTTTCTCTTCGAATGATTGTTGAGAAGTGACAGTGTTCTTCGAGAGACTATGTGGGATGTACTTGTAGAGTACGGTGTGGATGGTAATTTGTTGGGAGCGATTCGAGCGTTGTATGAAGGAAGTGAGGCTGCGGTGAGAGTTGATGGCAGATTGAGTGATTGGTTTCGTATAGATGTTGGTGTGAAACAGGGTTGTGGAATGTCTCCTTGGTTGTTTAATTTGTATATGGATGTGTTGTTACGAAAGGCATTGAATGGAACGGATGGTGTACGTATTGGTGGACGTGTAGTGCCTGCGTTAGCTTATGCGGATGATGTTGTTGTGTTCGGTGAAACTGAGGAGCAATTGAGAAGGATGATTGTGAGTATAAATGAAGTAGGGAAAGGTTTAAATCTGCTATTGAATATCGATAAATGTAAAGTGTTGGTGTTTGAGAAGAATGATTTGGTGACTGATTGCAATGTTTCAGTGAATGGTGTGAGACTGGAACAAGTGAATGAATTTGTATATTTGGGTAGTATGTTCTCGAGGGATGGACGTATTGACCGGGAGATTGAAAGGCGATTGTCTGCAGGGTGCAAGGTATTGGGTGCTCTGGGTACATTTGCTCGAAACGTGAATGTATCTAGAGATGCTCGATTGAGTGTTTATAATGGTGTGTTAGTGCCTACATTGATGTATGGTTCTGAATGTTGGGTGTGGATGAAGAAGCATGAACGACGTATAACTGCTGTGGAAATGAGATATTTGAGAGGAGTGTGTGGGTATACGAGGCGTGATCGTATACGGAATACATTGGTGTATGATGAGTGTGAGATTGAGAAGAATGTTGTTAAGAAAGTGGGAGTGAGTCATTTGAGGTGGTTTGGACATGTTGAGCGAATGTCGAATGAAAGGTTGGTGAAACTAATATATGAGGGTGAGATTGAAGGTGAACGTATGCGCGGGCGTCCGAGGAATAACTGGTTGGGTATGATTGATGGTTTGTTGCGTGAACGAATGATTCCGAGTGTGAAGAATAAACGAGCATGTATGAATCGCACTATGAATGTGAACGAGGCGAAAGTGGTGTGTCAGGATAGGAATGTTTGGAGGAGATTGATTGTTGGTTGACTGTTTTTCTGGGTTCGTGCTACCCCACTAAGTGGGACATAGCGTGATGTTATGTATGTATGTGTAGTTACCGCAAACGTAAATGATGTGTGATTGTTATGTTTACATTTCAGGAGGCCAGAAAATTTATTAATTGTGTTTGTCGGAATTTTTTTCGCAAACCAATTACGATCGCCAATTATTTTTCCTTAAAATTTATGAATATTTGCGACCTGTTGGGTATCTAGTAAAATGTTTCAGAAGTGAAATATTGAGGAACTTAGTAATGACCGATCTTTATTATAAATCAGTACGATTGGCAATTGCTTTTCTGAAAATTCCCCTGAACCTAGCTTGTGAAGTATTGAATGTAACCTTTCAGGTTCAAAAAGTTGGAAAAAGTAGTGATGAACCTTCTTTATCATAAATAATTACGATCAGCAATTGCTTTTGTGGAAATTACTAGAAACTTAACTTAGGGGTATTAAACGAACTGTTTTAGAGACGGGAAGTTAAGAGACACTGACATGAAAGCGAGGAACGTAGTGACGAGTTTTCTTCGCTAATGTATTGACATGAAAGCGAGGAACGAAGTGACGAGCTTTCCTCATCAATGTACTGACATGAAAGTGAGGAATGAAGTGACGTGTTTTCTTCGCCAATTTACTGACTTGGAAGCGAGGAACAAAGAGACTGCTATCTTCTTCAGTGTCGCGGAGCCTAGGGGTCAGACCTGCGAAGCAGGTCGGACCGCTAGTCCTATATACTAAACAGCTTAGGATTCTCTATACTTTCATCTGCTTAGTAACCAATTTATAAAATATGTGCGCAGCTCTAGAGCCTAGATGGTTTGATATATTCGAGTGAAACCTTTACAGGCATTTAGAGTTTGATTGGGAGTACGTGCTTTTTATGAATTCACATTTTTCTTACACATGATGTGCGAGATTTTAAATAAATAAGGCCGAAAATTTGCACAATATGTGCGCAGCTCTACAGCCTAGACGATTTGATGGATTCGAGTGAAACATTTTCGGACAATTAGAGTTTGATTGGGAATACGTGCTTTTTATGAATTCACATTTTTCTTACTCATGATGTGCAAGATATTAAATAATTAAAGTCAAAATTTACAAAATCACACTATCCGTGGTAGTTTTTGTTCAATTTTAAATAAAAAGAATTGCGCCCGTTGCTATGAATGTGACATTTATGGATTTCATTGACAGTTCACTTAGAAATTTTAAATATAAATTACTTTCATTGTAAACATGTTAGATAAGTTTAGTAATTTTATTTGTGTTTAGAATAATGGAACGTACATGTTTAATATTTGGTAAAATTTTAAAACGTTAATTTAAAAATTAGAAAATAATTTTCAATAAAAATTTTCGCTTTGACTATACTTTATAACAGATGCTCTTATTCGTCAACTTCGTTGCTTTTAAGTGTTTTAGGCGGTAACGTATAAATAATAAAAATTCTATATACTAATCAGGCTGAGTATTTTACTATTCTTTCATCTGCTTAGCAACCAATTTATAAAATTTGTACGCAGCTCTAGAGCCTAGATGGTTTGATATATTCGAGTGAAACCTTTACAGGTATTTAGAGTTTGATTGGGAGTACGTGCTTTTTATGAATTCACATTTTTCTTACACATGATGCGCGAGATATTAAATAAATAAGGCCGAAAATTTGCACAATTTGTACGCAGTTCTAGAGCCTAGACGATTTGACGGATTCGACCGAAACCTATTTAGACAATTAGAGTTTGATTGGGAATACGTGCTTTTTATGAATTCACATTTTTCTTACTCATGATGTGCAAGATATTAAATAAATAAAGTCAAAATTTACAAAATCACACTATCCGTGGTACTTTTTGTTCAATTTTAAATAAAAAGAATTGCGCCCGTTGCTATGAATGTGACATTTATGGATTTCATTGACAGTTCACTTAGAAATTTTAAATATAAATTACTTTAATTGTAAACAAGTTAGATAATTTTAGTAACTTTATTTGTGTTTAGAATAAATGAACGTACATGTTTAATATTTGTTAAAATTTTAAAACGTTAATTTAAAAATAAGAAAATAATTTTCAATAAAAATTTTCGCTTTGACTATACTTTATAACAGATGCTCTTATTCGTCAACTTCGTTGCTTTTAAGTGTTTTAGGCGGTAACGTATAAATACTAAAAATTACTTGTCTAATATGAAAAGGTTGAAAATTATTTTCAAGATGGCTTGAAATATTTATAATCAATTTCAGAATTTTCGTTTTAATCTAAATGTTATTACTTTGTGCATAGAACTGAATATAAGTTATTTTGAACGATCATCAATTGTTTTTTACATATGTTATTTAAATACAATCGTGTTTGGTATCAAATTACAGGTTTCACGGAGGAGATTTAAACTAAAGTTAGAAAGTTATTTTGATGATCGTCAACTGTTTTTTATAAATTTTATATATATACTACCGTATTTGGTATAAAATTAAAAGTCTTACGCAGGAGATTTGAACTCAAGTATCAAAAAGTTATTTTGGATGATAGTCAACTGTTTTTCATAAATACTATGTAAATCCTACCGTGTTTGGAATCAAATTAAAGGTCTCGCAGAGGACGTTTGTACTCAAGTATTAAAAAGTGGTTTTGAGCGATTGTCAATTGTTTTGCACAAATATTATTTAAATCCTACCGTGTTTGGAATCAAATTAAAGGTCTCGCAGAGGACGTTTCTACTCAAGTATTAAAAAGTGGTTTTGAGCGATTGTCAATTGTTTTGCACAAATATTATTTAAATCCTACCGTGTTTGGAATCAAATTAAAGGTCTCGCAGAGGACGTTTGTACTCAAGTATTAAAAAGTGGTTTTGAGCGATTGTCAATTGTTTTGCACAAATATTATTTAAATCCTACCGTGTTTGGAATCAAATTAAAGGTCCCGCAGAGGACGTTTGTACTCAAGTATTAAAAAGTGGTTTTGAGCGATTGTCAATTGTTTTGCACAAATATTATTTAAATCCTACCGTGTTTGGAATCAAATTAAAGGTCTCGCAGAGGACGTTTGTACTCAAGTATCAAAAAGTGGTTTTGGGCGATTGTCAATTGTTTTGCACAAATATTATTTAAATCCTACCGCGTTTGGAATCAAATTAAAGGTCTCGCAGAGGACGTTTGTACTCAAGTATTAAAAAGTGGTTTTGAGCGATTGTCAATTGTTTTGCAAAAATATTATTTAAATCCTACCGCGTTTGGAATCAAATTAAAGGTCTCGCAGAGGACGTTTGTACTCAAGTATCAAAAAGAGGTTTCGGGTGATTGTCGTTTCTTTTGCAAAAATATTATTTAAATCCTACCGCGTTTGGAATCAAATTAAAGGTCTCGCAGAGGACGTTTGTACTCAAGCATCAAAAAGAGGTTTCGGGTGATTGTCGTTTCTTTTGCACAAATATTATTTAAATCCTACCGTGTTTGGAATCAAATTATAGGTCTCGTAGAGGACGTTTGTACTCAAGTATCAAAAAGTGGTTTTGGGCGATTGTCAATTGTTTTGCACAAATATTATTTAAATCCTACCGCGTTTGGAATCAAATTAAAGGTCTCGTAGAGGACGTTTGTACTCAAGTATCAAAAAGAGGTTTCGGGTGATTGTCGTTTCTTCTGCACAAATATTATTTAAATCCTACCGTGTTTGGAATCAAATTATAGGTCTCGTAGAGAACGTTTGTACTCAAGTATCAAAAAGTGGTTTTGGGCGATTGTCAATTGTTTTGCACAAATATTATTTAAATCCTACCGCGTTTGGAATCAAATTAAAGGTCTCGCAGAGGACGTTTGTACTCAAGTATCAAAAAGAGGTTTCGGTTTCGTTTGTTTTGCACAAATATTATTTAAATCCTACCGTGTTTGGAATCAAATTATAGGTCTCGTAGAGGACGTTTGTACTCAAGTATCAAAAAGTGGTTTTGGGCGATTGTCAATTGTTTTGCACAAATATTATTTAAATCCTACCGTGTTTGGAATCAAATTATAGGTCTCGTAGAGGACGTTTGTACTCAAGTATCAAAAAGTGGTTTTGGGCGATTGTCAATTGTTTTGCACAAATATTATTTAAATCCTACCGCGTTTGGAATCAAATTAAAGGTCTCGCAGAGGACGTTTGTACTCAAGTATCAAAAAGAGGTTTCGGTTTCGTTTGTTTTGCACAAATATTATTTAAATCCTACCGTGTTTGGAATCAAATTATAGGTCTCGTAGAGGACGTTTGTACTCAAGTATCAAAAAGTGGTTTTGGGCGATTGTCAATTGTTTTGCACAAATATTATTTAAATCCTACCGTGTTTGGAATCATATTAAAGGTCTCGTAGAGGAGATTTGAACTTAAGTATCAAAAAGTTATTTTTGGCGATTGTCAATTGTTTTGTATAAATGTTATTTAAATCCTACTGTGTTTGGTATCAAATTATAAGTCTCATGAATCGGATTTAAACTCTAATATCAAAAAGTTATTTTGGACGATCGTCAATTGTTTTTATAAATGTTATTTAAATCCTTCCGTGTTTGGTATGAAATTAAAGCTCTCAAGGAAGAGATTTACTCTCAAGTGTCACAAAGTAGAATCATGGAAGCGAGGAACGAAGTGACGAGCTTTCTTTGTCAATGCACTAACATGGAAGCGAGGAACGTGGTGACGAACTTGCTTCGACAATTGTTTGGTATTAAATGGAAGTTATTTAAGACTACTCAATTTATTTTTTTACATTTTCAGTTTTAATCGTCTTCAGTGACGCGGAGCCTAGGGGTCAGACCTGCGAAGCAGGTCGGACCGCTAGTTACTTATCTAATATGAAAAGGTTGAAAATTATTTTCAAGATGGCTTTAAATATTTATAATCAAGAATTTTCTTTTTAATCTAAATTCGTAGAACTGACTATAAGTTATTTTGAACGATCATCAATTGTTTTTTATATATGTTATTTAAATACAATCGTGTTTGGTATCAAATTACAGGTTTCACGGAGGAGATTTAAACTAAAGTGTTAGAAAGTTATTTTGGATGATCGTCATCTGTTTTTTTATAAATTTTATATAAATACTGCTGTATTTGGTATCAAATTAAAGGTCTCACGCAGGAGATTTGAACTCAAGTGTCGAAAAGTTGTTTTGGATGATCGTCAATTGTTTTTCATAAATACTATGTAAATCCTACCGTTTTTGGAATCAAATTAAAGGTCTCGCAGGGGACGTTTGTACTCAAGTATCAAAAAGTGGTTTTGGGCGATTGTCAATTGTTTTGTACAAATGTTATTTAAATCCTACCGTGTTTGGAATCAAATTAAAGGTCTCGCAGAGGACGTTTGTACTCAAGTATCAAAAAGTGGTTTAGGGCGATTGTCAATTGTTTTGCATAAATATTATTTAAATCCTACCGTGTTTGGAATCAAATTATAGGTCTCGCAGGGGATGTTTGTACTCAAATATCAAAAAGTGGTTTTGGGCGATTGTCAATTGTTTTGTACAAATGTTATTTAAATGCTACCGTGTTTGGAATCAAATTAAAGGTCTCGCAGAGGAGGTTTGAACTTAAGTATAAAAAAGTTGTTTTTGGCGATTGTCAATTGTTTTGTATAAATGTTATTTAAATCCTACCGTGTTTGGAATCAAATTAAAGTCTCATGAAGTAGATTTAAACTCAAATATCTAAAAGTTATTTTGGACGATCGTCAATTGTTTTTATAAATGTTATTTAAATCCTACCGTGTTTGGTATGAAATTAAAGTTCTCAAGAAAGAGATTTAATCGCAACTGTCACAAAGTAGTATCATGGAAGCGAGGAACGAAGTGACGAGCTTTCTTTGTCAATGCACTAACATGGAAGCGAGGAACGTGGTGACGAACTTGCTTCGCCAATTATTTGGTATTAAATGGAAGTTATTTAAGACTACTCAATTTATTTTTTTACATTTTCAGATGTAATCGTCTTCAGTGACGCGGAGCCTAGGGGTCAGACCTGCGAAGCAGGTCGGACCGCTAGTCCAATATACTATTCAGTTAAAATTTTTGGCTACCTAGAAACCATTTGTGCGCAGCTCTAGAGCCTACACGGTTTGATATATTCGAGTGAAACCTTTACTGGCATCTACAGTTTGATTGGGAATACGTGCTTTTTATGAATTCACATTTTTATTACACATGATGTGCGAGATATTAAGTAAATAAACTAATTTTTTGTTTCGTGTAGCTTTTGTTAAATAACACGCGTTGCTACTCCAGTTAAAAATTCAAAGATAAAGGGTATTGACAGTTCACTTTCAAATTCATTTTTTTATTTTTAAATTGATGTTTTAAAATTTTACAAAGGATTAAGCATGTACGCCCATTTATTCTAAACAGAAATAAATTTACCATACTTGTCTAACTTGTCTAGAATTAAAGTAATTTATTTTTAAAATTTCAAAGTGAACTGTCAATACACTTTATCTTTAATTTTTTGAAAAAAAGAATGACAACTTGTCATTTTTGACAGTTCAGTTCCAAATTTTAATTATACATTACTTTAATTGTAGACAAGTTAGATAAATTCGGCAAATTTATTTGTGTCTAGAATAAATGTACGTACATTGCTTACTATTTTTTAATTTATTTAAATAAGAATTTTTTTTCATATTTTTTCTAATGGAGGGTTATGATTTTGACGTCACAGGCAAGAAAGAGAAAGATGAGGTAAAAGTTGAGATGGAAGTTCATAACACAAACATCCATGTTTTGACGTTTGATATGGTGTTTTAACAAGGTTATGTTTTTATTTTTGAAGTTTATTATTTAAGTAACTTAATAAATTTAACACTTGCCATATACCTTTATAGTAATAAAGGGAGTTACTATGCACAAACCATACACAAACTTTATTTTTTATATTTAGCATCATTTTAAGAACTGTCATTTTGACAGCGTTTTGTTTGTGTTTCGCCCAGGTGAATTTCATAGTAGTTCAATGAAAACATCAATAGATGGCAGCACGAAAATTTGCTTCTGTATAACCCTCCATTCAAAATAATTATGACAGATGTCTTTGTTCGTCAACCTCGATTCTTTTAAGGAATTTATGCGGTAAAATTCAAATGAGTTAATTTCTTATTTAACACAAAAAAAGTTGAAAATTATTTTGCACTTCATATATGGTTTCTTTTCTTTCTCAAAAAATACACAGATGTCTCCGCTCGACAACCTTGATGCTTATAAGTATTTTAGGCGGTAAAATTTAAATAAGTTAATTACATATCTAATATAGAAAGATCGTTTTAAATATTTATAATCAATTTCAGAATTTTTTTTATCATGAGTTGTTTTTTATTTCTAATCCTGGCGTGTTTGGTACTAAATTAAAAGTTTCACATTAGAGATTCAAAATAAAGTGTCATAAAGTTATTTTCGACGAGTGTCAATTGTTTTTTATAAATATCATTTAAATCCTACCGTGTTTGGTATTTAATTAAAGGTCTCGCGGAGGAGATTTGAACTCAAGTGTCAAAATGTTGTTTTGGACGATCGTTAATTGTTTTGTATAAATGTTATTTAATTCCCACCGTGTTTGGTATCAAATTAAAGGCCTGGCGGCGGAGATTTGAACTCAAGTGTCAAGAAGTTGTTTTGGGCGATTGTTAATTGTTTTTTTATAAATATTATTTAAATCCTACCGTGTTTGGTATCAAATTAAAGGCCTCGCGAAGGAGATTTGAACTCAAGTGACAAAAAGTTATTTTGGACGAATGTCAATTGTTTTTTATAAATATTATTTAAATTATGCAGTGTTTGGTATCAAATTAAAAGGCCCAAGGAGGAGATTTGAACTCAAGTGTCAAAAAGTTGTTTTGGATGATCGTTAATTGTTTTGTATAAATGATATTTAATTCCTACCGTGTTTGGTATCAAATTAAAGGCCTTGCGGAGGAGATTTAAACTCAAGTGTCAAAAAGTTGTTTTGGACGATTGTCAAATGTTTTTATAAATATTATTTAAATCCTACCGTGTTTGGTATTGAATTAAAGGTCTCGCAGAGGAGATTTGAACTCAAGTGTCAAAAAGTTGTTTTGGACGATTATCAATTATTTTTTATAAATATTATTTCAATCCTACCGTGTTTGGTATCAAATTAAAGATCTCAAGGAGGAGATTTGAACTCAAGTGTCAAAAAAATGTTTTGGATGATCGTTAATTGTTTTGTATAAATGATATTTAATTTTTACCGTGTTTGGTATTAAATTAAAGGCCTTGCGGAGGAGATTTAAACTCAAGTGTCAAAAAGTTGATTTGGAGCATTGTCAATTGTTTTTTATAAATATTATTTAAATCCTACCGTGTTTGGTATCAAATTAAAAGTCTCATGAAGGATATTTTTACTCAAGTGTCAAAAAACGTGTTTGGTATTGAATTAAATATCTCACGGAAGAGATTTAAACTAAAGTGCCAAATATTAGTAACATGAAAGCGAGAAACGAAGTGACGAGCTTGCTTCGCCTATGCACTGACTTGAAAGCGAGGAACGAAGTGACGAGCTTTCTTCGTTTAGTACTGACATGGAAGCAAGGAACGTAGTGACGAGCTTCCTTCGCCGATATACTAACATGGAAACGAAAAACGAAGTAACGAGCTTTCTTCGTCAATGTACTGGCATGGAAGCGAGGAACGTAGTGACAAACTTGCTTCGCCAATTGTTTGGTATAAATTTGAAGTTATTTAAGTCTACTCAATTTATTTTTCTACATTTTCAGTTGTAATCTTCTTCAGTGACGCGGAGCCTAGGGGACAGACCTGCGAAGCAGGTCGGGCCGCTAGTATTAGCTAATGTTGGTGAAAGCAAGATAAAAATTCTGTAATAAGCATGCAAAAGCATAAAAACACCGTTTTCAAGTATTTAAACTGTCATATTCATATATATGTCATGTGTAATGGCTTATGTTTTCAAAATCAAGATAAAATAGCTGTTTTCAGCTTGCAAAAACATACAAAATGCTGTTTTCAAGTATTTAAACTGTCATATTCTTGTTCCTGTAGTGTATAATAGCTAATGTTGGTGAAAGCAAGATTAAAATGCTGTTTTAAGCATGCAAAAGCATACAAAACACCGTTTTAAAGTATTTGAACGGTAATATTCATGTTTCTGTCGTGTATAATAGCTGATGTTGGTGAAAGCAAGATAAAAATGCTGTTTTAAGCTTGCAAAAGCATACAAAACACCGTTTTCAAGTATTTAAACTGTCATATTCATGTATGTGTCGTGTGTAATGGCTTATGTTTGCAAAATCAAGATAAAATAGCAGTTTTCAGCTTGCAAATACATACAAAATGCTGTTTTCAAGTATTTAAACTGTCATATTCATGTTTCTGTCGTGTATAATAGCTAATGTTGGGAAAAGCAAGATAAAAATGCTGTTTAAGGCATGCAAAAGCAAACAAAACACCGTTTTCAAGTATTTAAACTGTCATATTCATGATTCTGTCGTGTATATTAGCTAATGTTGGTGAAAGCAAGATAAAAATTCTGTAATAAGCATGCAAAAGCATACAAAACACCGTTTTCAAGTATTTAAACTGTCATATTCATGTATGTGTCGTGTGTAATGGCTTATGTTTGCAAAATCAAGATAAAATAGCTGTTTTCAGCTTGCAAAAACATACAAAATGCTGTTTTCAAGTATTTAAACTATCATATTCATGTTTCTGTCGTGTAAAATAGCTAATGTTGATGAAAGCAAGATAAAAATGCTGTTTTAAGCATGCAAAAGCATAGAAAACACCGTTTTAAAGTATTTAAACTGTCATATTCATGTTTCTGACGTGTATAATAGCTAATGTTGGTGAAAGCAAGATAAAAATGCTGTTCTAAGCATGCAAAAGCAAACAAAACGCCGGTTTCAAGTATTTAAACTGTCATATTCATTTTTCTGTCGTGTATAATGGCTAATGTTGGTGAAAGCAAGATAAAAATGCTGTTCTAAGCATGCAAAAGCATACAAAACACCGTTTTCAAGTATTTAAACTGTCATATTCATGTTTCTGTCGTGTATAATAGCTAATGTTGGTGAAAGCAAGATAAAAATGCTGTTTTAAGCATGCAAAAGCATAAAAAACACCGTTTTCAAGTATTTAAACTGTCATATTCATGTTTCTGTCGTGTATAATAGCTAATGTTGGTGAAAGCAAGATAAAAATGCTGTTTTAAGCATGCAAAAGTATAAAAAACACCGTTTTCAAGTATTTAAACTGTCATATTCATGTATATGTCGTATGTAATGGCTTATGTTTGCAAAATCAAGATAAAATAGCTGTTTTCAGCTTGCAAAAACATACAAAATGCTGATTTTAAGTATTAAAACTTTCATATTCATGTTTCTGTCGTGTATAATAGCTAATGTTGGTGAAAGCAAGATAAAAATGCTGTTTTAAGCATACAAAAGCATACAAAACACCGTTTTGAAGTATTTAAACAGTCATATTCATGTTTCTGTCATGTATAATAGCAAATGTTGGTGAAAGCAAGATAAAAATGCTGTTTTAAGCATGCAAAAGCATAAAAAACACCGTTTTCAAGTATTTAAACTGTCATATTCATGTTTCTGTCGTGTATAATAGCTAATGTTGGTGAAAGCAAGATAAAAATGCTGTTTTAAGCATGCAAAAGCATAAAAAACACCGTTTTCAAGTATTTAAACTCTCATATTCATGTTTCTGTCGTGTATAATAGCTAATGTTGGTGAAAGCAAGATAAAAATGCTGTTTTAAGCATGCAAAAGCATACAAAATACCGCTTTCAAGTATTTAAACTGTCATATACATATATATGTCGTGTGTAATGGCGCATGTTTGCAAAATCAAGATAAAATAGCTGTTTTAAGCTTGCAAAAACATACGAAATGCTGTTTTCAAGTATTTAAACTGTCATATTCATGTTTCTGTTCTGTATAATAGCTAATGTTGGTGAAAGCAAGATAAAAATGCTATTTTAAGCATGCAAAAGCAAACAAAACACAGTTTTCAAGTATTTAAACTGTCATATTCATGTTTCTGTCGTGTATATTAGCTAATGTTGGTGAAAGCAAGATAAAAATTCTGTTATAAGCATGCGAAAGCTTACAAAACACCGTTCTCAAGTATTTAAACTGTCATATTCATATATATATATATATATATATATATATAACGTGTGTATTGGCTTATTTTTGCAAAATCAAGATAAAATAGCTGTTTTCAGCTTGCAAAAACATACAAAATGATGTTTTCAAGTATTTAAACTGTCATATTCATGTTTCTGTCGTGTATAATAGCTAATGTTGGCGAAAGCAAGATAAAAATGCTGTTTTAAGCATGCAAAAGCATACAAAACACCGTTTTCAAGTATTTAAACTGTCATATTCATGTATATGTCGTGTGTAATGGCTTATGTTTGCAAAATCAAGATAAAATAGCTGTTTTTAGCTTGCAAAAATATACAAAATGCTGTTTTCGAGTATATAAACTGTAATATTCATGTTTCTGTCGTGTATAATAGCTAATGTTGGTGAAAGCAAGATAAAAATGCTGTTTTAAGCATGCAAAAGCATAAAAAACACCGTTTTCAAGTATTTAAACTGTCATATTCATGTATATGTCGTGTGTAATGGCTTATGTTTGCAAAATCAAGATAAAATAGCTGTTTTCAGCTTGCAAAAACATACAAAATGCTGATTTTAAGTATTAAAACTGTCATATTCATGTTTCTGTCGTGTATAATAGCTAATGTTGGTGAAAGCAAGATAAAAATGCTGTTTTAAGCATACAAAAGCATACAAAACACCGTTTTGAAGTATTTAAACTGTCATATTCATGTTTCTGTCATGTATAATAGCAAATGTTGGTGAAAGCAAGATAAAAATGCTGTTTTAAGCATGCAAAAGCATAAAAAACACCGTTTTCAAGTATTTAAACTGTCATATTCATGTTTCTGTCGTGTATAATAGCTAATGTTGGTGAAAGCAAGATAAAAATGCTGTTTTAAGCATGCAAAAGCATAAAAAACACCGTTTTCAAGTATTTAAACTGTCATATTCATGTTTCTGTCGTGTATAGCAGCTAATGTTGGTAAAAGCAAGATAAAAATGCTGTTTTAAGCATACAAAAGCATACAAAACACCGTTTTGAAGTATTTAAACTGTCATATTCATGTTTCTGTCGTGTATAATAGCTAATGTTGGTGAAAGCAAGATAAAAATGCTGTTTTAAGCATGCAAAAGCATAAAAAACACCGTTTTCAAGTATTTAAACTGTCATATTCATGTTTCTGTCGTGTATAATAGCTAATGTTGGTGAAAGCAAGATAAAAATGCTGTTTTAAGCATGCAAAAGCATACAAAATACCGCTTTCAAGTATTTAAACTGTCATATACATATATATGTCGTGTGTAATGGCGCATGTTTGCAAAATCAAGATAAAATAGCTGTTTTAAGCTTGCAAAAACATACGAAATGCTGTTTTCAAGTATTTAAACTGTCATATTCATGTTTCTGTTCTGTATAATAGCTAATGTTGGTGAAAGCAAGATAAAAATGCTGTTTTAAGCATGCAAAAGCAAACAAAACACAGTTTTCAAGTATTTAAACTGTCATATTCATGTTTCTGTCGTGTATATTAGCTAATGTTGGTGAAAGCAAGATAAAAATTCTGTTATAAGCATGCGAAAGCTTACAAAACACCGTTCTCAAGTATTTAAACTGTCATATTCATATATATATATATATATATATATATATATATATATATATATATATATATATATATATATATATATATATATATATAACGTGTGTATTGGCTTATTTTTGCAAAATCAAGATAAAATAGCTGTTTTCAGCTTGCAAAAACATACAAAATGATGTTTTCAAGTATTTAAACTGTCATATTCATGTTTCTGTCGTGTATAATAGCTAATGTTGGCGAAAGCAAGATAAAAATGCTGTTTTAAGCATACAAAAGCATACAAAACACCGTTTTCAAGTATTTAAACTGTCATATTCATGTATATGTCGTGTGTAATGGCTTATGTTTGCAAAATCAAGATAAAATAGCTGTTTTTAGCTTGCAAAAATATACAAAATGCTGTTTTCGAGTATATAAACTGTAATATTCATGTTTCTGTCGTGTATAATAGCTAATGTTGGTGAAAGCAAGATAAAAATGCTGTTTTAAGCATGCAAAAGCATAAAAAACACCGTTTTCAAGTATTTAAACTGTCATATTCATGTATATGTCGTGTGTAATGGCTTATGTTTGCAAAATCAAGATAAAATAGCTGTTTTCAGCTTGCAAAAACATACAAAATGCTGATTTTAAGTATTAAAACTGTCATATTCATGTTTCTGTCGTGTATAATAGCTAATGTTGGTGAAAGCAAGATAAAAATGCTGTTTTAAGCATACAAAAGCATACAAAACACCGTTTTGAAGTATTTAAACTGTCATATTCATGTTTCTGTCATG
Organism: Poecilus cupreus; assembly: GCA_963942605.1. Classification (NCBI taxonomy): domain Eukaryota; kingdom Metazoa; phylum Arthropoda; class Insecta; order Coleoptera; family Carabidae; genus Poecilus; species Poecilus cupreus. The sequence continues at coordinate 68,897 of CAWWDY010002498.1, forward strand.
TATAATAGCAAATGTTGGTGAAAGCAAGATAAAAATGCTGTTTTAAGCATGCAAAAGCATAAAAAACACCGTTTTCAAGTATTTAAACTGTCATATTCATGTTTCTGTCGTGTATAATAGCTAATGTTGGTGAAAGCAAGATAAAAATGCTGTTTTAAGCATGCAAAAGCATAAAAAACACCGTTTTCAAGTATTTAAACTGTCATATTCATGTTTCTGTCGTGTATAATAGCTAATGTTGGTAAAAGCAAGATAAAAATGCTGTTTTAAGCATACAAAAGCATACAAAACACCGTTTTGAAGTATTTAAACTGTCATATTCATGTTTCTGTCGTGTATAATAGCTAATGTTGGTGAAAGCAAGATAAAAATGCTGTTTTAAGCATGCGAAAGCTTACAAAACACCGTTTTCAAGTATTTAAACTGTCATATTCATGTATATGTCGTGTGTAATGGCTTATGTTTCCAAAATCAAGATAAAATAGCTGTTTTCAGCTTTCAAAAACATACAAAACGCTGTTTTCAAGTATATAAACTGTGATTGTCATATTTCTGTCGTGTATAATAGCTAATGTTGTTTAAAGGAAGATAAAAATGCTGTTTTAAGCATGCAAAAGCATAAAAAACACCGTTTTCAAGTATTTAAACTGTCATATTCATGTTTCTGTCGTGTATAATAGCTAATGTTGGTGAAAGCAAGATAAAAATGCTGTTTTAAGCATTCAAAAGCATACAAAACACCGTTTTCAAGTATTTAAACTGTCATATTCATGTATATGTCGTGTGTAATGGCTTATGTTTGCAAAATCAAGATAAAATCGCTGTTTTTAGCTTGCAAAAACATACAAAATGCTGTTTTCAAGTATTTAAGCTGTCATATTCTTGTTTCTGTAGTGTATAATAGCTAATGTTGGTGAAAGCAAGATTAAAGTGCTGTTTTAAGCATGCAAAAGCATACAAAACACCGTTTTCAAGTATTTAAACGGTAATATTCATGTTTCTGTCTTGTATAATAGCTAATGTTGGCGAAAGCAAGATAAAAATGCTGTTTTAAGCATGCAAAAGCATACAAAACACCGTTTTCAAGTATTTAAACTGTCATATTAATGTATATGTCGTGTGTAATGGCTTATGTTTGCAAAATCAAGATAAAATAACTGTTTTCAGCTTGCAAAAACATACAAAATGCTGTTTTCAGGTATTTAAACTGTCATATTCATGTTTCTGTCGTGTATAATAGCTAATGTTGGTGAAAGCAAGATAAAAATGCTGTTTTAAGCATGCAAAAGCATACAAATCACCGTTTTCAAGTATTTAAACTGTCATATTCATGTATATGTCGTGTGTAATGGCTTATGTTTGCAAAATCAAGATAAAATAGCTGTTTTCAGCTTGCAAAAACATACAAAATGCTGTTTTCAAGTATATAAACTGTCATATTCACGTTTCTGTCGTGTATAATAGATAATGTTTGTGAAAGCAAGATAAAAATGCTGTTAAATCCTACCGTGTTTGGAATCAAATTAAAGGTCTCGCAGAGGACGTTTGTACTCAAGTATTAAAAAGTGGTTTTGAGCGATTGTCAATTGTTTTGCACAAATATTATTTAAATCCTACCGTGTTTGGAATCAAATTAAAGGTCTCGCAGAGGACGTTTGTACTCAAGTATCAAAAAGTGGTTTTGGGCGATTGTCAATTGTTTTGCACAAATATTATTTAAATCCTACCGCGTTTGGAATCAAATTAAAGGTCTCGCAGAGGACGTTTGTACTCAAGTATTAAAAAGTGGTTTTGAGCGATTGTCAATTGTTTTGCAAAAATATTATTTAAATCCTACCGCGTTTGGAATCAAATTAAAGGTCTCGCAGAGGACGTTTGTACTCAAGTATCAAAAAGAGGTTTCGGGTGATTGTCGTTTCTTTTGCAAAAATATTATTTAAATCCTACCGCGTTTGGAATCAAATTAAAGGTCTCGCAGAGGACGTTTGTACTCAAGTATCAAAAAGAGGTTTCGGGTGATTGTCGTTTCTTTTGCACAAATATTATTTAAATCCTACCGTGTTTGGAATCAAATTATAGGTCTCGTAGAGGACGTTTGTACTCAAGTATCAAAAAGTGGTTTTGGGCGATTGTCAATTGTTTTGCACAAATATTATTTAAATCCTACCGCGTTTGGAATCAAATTAAAGGTCTCGTAGAGGACGTTTGTACTCAAGTATCAAAAAGAGGTTTCGGGTGATTGTCGTTTCTTCTGCACAAATATTATTTAAATCCTACCGTGTTTGGAATCAAATTATAGGTCTCGTAGAGAACGTTTGTACTCAAGTATCAAAAAGTGGTTTTGGGCGATTGTCAATTGTTTTGCACAAATATTATTTAAATCCTACCGCGTTTGGAATCAAATTAAAGGTCTCGCAGAGGACGTTTGTACTCAAGTATCAAAAAGAGGTTTCGGTTTCGTTTGTTTTGCACAAATATTATTTAAATCCTACCGTGTTTGGAATCAAATTATAGGTCTCGTAGAGGACGTTTGTACTCAAGTATCAAAAAGTGGTTTTGGGCGATTGTCAATTGTTTTGCACAAATATTATTTAAATCCTACCGTGTTTGGAATCATATTAAAGGTCTCGTAGAGGAGATTTGAACTTAAGTATCAAAAAGTTATTTTTGGCGATTGTCAATTGTTTTGTATAAATGTTATTTAAATCCTACTGTGTTTGGTATCAAATTATAAGTCTCATGAATCGGATTTAAACTCTAATATCAAAAAGTTATTTTGGACGATCGTCAATTGTTTTTATAAATGTTATTTAAATCCTTCCGTGTTTGGTATGAAATTAAAGCTCTCAAGGAAGAGATTTACTCTCAAGTGTCACAAAGTAGAATCATGGAAGCGAGGAACGAAGTGACGAGCTTTCTTTGTCAATGCACTAACATGGAAGCGAGGAACGTGGTGACGAACTTGCTTCGACAATTGTTTGGTATTAAATGGAAGTTATTTAAGACTACTCAATTTATTTTTTTTACATTTTCAGTTTTAATCGTCTTCAGTGACGCGGAGCCTAGGGGTCAGACCTGCGAAGCAGGTCGGACCGCTAGTTACTTATCTAATATGAAAAGGTTGAAAATTATTTTCAAGATGGCTTTAAATATTTATAATCAAGAATTTTCTTTTTAATCTAAATTCGTAGAACTGACTATAAGTTATTTTGAACGATCATCAATTGTTTTTTATATATGTTATTTAAATACAATCGTGTTTGGTATCAAATTACAGGTTTCACAATAAGAATTTTTTTTCATATTTTTTCTAATGGAGGGTTATGATTTTGACGTCACAGGCAAGAAAGAGAAAGATGAGGTAAAAGTTGAGATGGAAGTTCATAACACAAACATCCATGTTTTGACGTTTGATATGGTGTTTTAACAAGGTTATGTTTTTATTTTTGAAGTTTATTATTTAAGTAACTTAATAAATTTAACACTTGCCATATACCTTTATAGTAATAAAGGGAGTTACTATGCACAAACCATACACAAACTTTATTTTTTATATTTAGCATCATTTTAAGAACTGTCATTTTGACAGCGTTTTGTTTGTGTTTCGCCCAGGTGAATTTCATAGTAGTTCAATGAAAACATCAATAGATGGCAGCACGAAAATTTGCTTCTGTATAACCCTCCATTCAAAATAATTATGACAGATGTCTTTGTTCGTCAACCTCGATTCTTTTAAGGAATTTATGCGGTAAAATTCAAATGAGTTAATTTCTTATTTAACACAAAAAAAGTTGAAAATTATTTTGCACTTCATATATGGTTTCTTTTCTTTCTCAAAAAATACACAGATGTCTCCGCTCGACAACCTTGATGCTTATAAGTATTTTAGGCGGTAAAATTTAAATAAGTTAATTACATATCTAATATAGAAAGATCGTTTTAAATATTTATAATCAATTTCAGAATTTTTTTTATCATGAGTTGTTTTTTATTTCTAATCCTGGCGTGTTTGGTACTAAATTAAAAGTTTCACATTAGAGATTCAAAATAAAGTGTCATAAAGTTATTTTCGACGAGTGTCAATTGTTTTTTATAAATATCATTTAAATCCTACCGTGTTTGGTATTTAATTAAAGGTCTCGCGGAGGAGATTTGAACTCAAGTGTCAAAATGTTGTTTTGGACGATCGTTAATTGTTTTGTATAAATGTTATTTAATTCCCACCGTGTTTGGTATCAAATTAAAGGCCTGGCGGCGGAGATTTGAACTCAAGTGTCAAGAAGTTGTTTTGGGCGATTGTTAATTGTTTTTTTATAAATATTATTTAAATCCTACCGTGTTTGGTATCAAATTAAAGGCCTCGCGAAGGAGATTTGAACTCAAGTGACAAAAAGTTATTTTGGACGAATGTCAATTGTTTTTTATAAATATTATTTAAATTATGCAGTGTTTGGTATCAAATTAAAAGGCCCAAGGAGGAGATTTGAACTCAAGTGTCAAAAAGTTGTTTTGGATGATCGTTAATTGTTTTGTATAAATGATATTTAATTCCTACCGTGTTTGGTATCAAATTAAAGGCCTTGCGGAGGAGATTTAAACTCAAGTGTCAAAAAGTTGTTTTGGACGATTGTCAAATGTTTTTATAAATATTATTTAAATCCTACCGTGTTTGGTATTGAATTAAAGGTCTCGCAGAGGAGATTTGAACTCAAGTGTCAAAAAGTTGTTTTGGACGATTATCAATTATTTTTTATAAATATTATTTCAATCCTACCGTGTTTGGTATCAAATTAAAGATCTCAAGGAGGAGATTTGAACTCAAGTGTCAAAAAAATGTTTTGGATGATCGTTAATTGTTTTGTATAAATGATATTTAATTTTTACCGTGTTTGGTATTAAATTAAAGGCCTTGCGGAGGAGATTTAAACTCAAGTGTCAAAAAGTTGATTTGGAGCATTGTCAATTGTTTTTTATAAATATTATTTAAATCCTACCGTGTTTGGTATCAAATTAAAAGTCTCATGAAGGATATTTTTACTCAAGTGTCAAAAAACGTGTTTGGTATTGAATTAAATATCTCACGGAAGAGATTTAAACTAAAGTGCCAAATATTAGTAACATGAAAGCGAGAAACGAAGTGACGAGCTTGCTTCGCCTATGCACTGACTTGAAAGCGAGGAACGAAGTGACGAGCTTTCTTCGTTTAGTACTGACATGGAAGCAAGGAACGTAGTGACGAGCTTCCTTCGCCGATATACTAACATGGAAACGAAAAACGAAGTAACGAGCTTTCTTCGTCAATGTACTGGCATGGAAGCGAGGAACGTAGTGACAAACTTGCTTCGCCAATTGTTTGGTATAAATTTGAAGTTATTTAAGTCTACTCAATTTATTTTTCTACATTTTCAGTTGTAATCTTCTTCAGTGACGCGGAGCCTAGGGGACAGACCTGCGAAGCAGGTCGGGCCGCTAGTATTAGCTAATGTTGGTGAAAGCAAGATAAAAATTCTGTAATAAGCATGCAAAAGCATAAAAACACCGTTTTCAAGTATTTAAACTGTCATATTCATATATATGTCATGTGTAATGGCTTATGTTTTCAAAATCAAGATAAAATAGCTGTTTTCAGCTTGCAAAAACATACAAAATGCTGTTTTCAAGTATTTAAACTGTCATATTCTTGTTCCTGTAGTGTATAATAGCTAATGTTGGTGAAAGCAAGATTAAAATGCTGTTTTAAGCATGCAAAAGCATACAAAACACCGTTTTAAAGTATTTGAACGGTAATATTCATGTTTCTGTCGTGTATAATAGCTGATGTTGGTGAAAGCAAGATAAAAATGCTGTTTTAAGCTTGCAAAAGCATACAAAACACCGTTTTCAAGTATTTAAACTGTCATATTCATGTATGTGTCGTGTGTAATGGCTTATGTTTGCAAAATCAAGATAAAATAGCAGTTTTCAGCTTGCAAATACATACAAAATGCTGTTTTCAAGTATTTAAACTGTCATATTCATGTTTCTGTCGTGTATAATAGCTAATGTTGGGAAAAGCAAGATAAAAATGCTGTTTAAGGCATGCAAAAGCAAACAAAACACCGTTTTCAAGTATTTAAACTGTCATATTCATGATTCTGTCGTGTATATTAGCTAATGTTGGTGAAAGCAAGATAAAAATTCTGTAATAAGCATGCAAAAGCATACAAAACACCGTTTTCAAGTATTTAAACTGTCATATTCATGTATGTGTCGTGTGTAATGGCTTATGTTTGCAAAATCAAGATAAAATAGCTGTTTTCAGCTTGCAAAAACATACAAAATGCTGTTTTCAAGTATTTAAACTATCATATTCATGTTTCTGTCGTGTAAAATAGCTAATGTTGATGAAAGCAAGATAAAAATGCTGTTTTAAGCATGCAAAAGCATAGAAAACACCGTTTTAAAGTATTTAAACTGTCATATTCATGTTTCTGACGTGTATAATAGCTAATGTTGGTGAAAGCAAGATAAAAATGCTGTTCTAAGCATGCAAAAGCAAACAAAACGCCGGTTTCAAGTATTTAAACTGTCATATTCATTTTTCTGTCGTGTATAATGGCTAATGTTGGTGAAAGCAAGATAAAAATGCTGTTCTAAGCATGCAAAAGCATACAAAACACCGTTTTCAAGTATTTAAACTGTCATATTCATGTTTCTGTCGTGTATAATAGCTAATGTTGGTGAAAGCAAGATAAAAATGCTGTTTTAAGCATGCAAAAGCATAAAAAACACCGTTTTCAAGTATTTAAACTGTCATATTCATGTTTCTGTCGTGTATAATAGCTAATGTTGGTGAAAGCAAGATAAAAATGCTGTTTTAAGCATGCAAAAGCATACAAAATACCGCTTTCAAGTATTTAAACTGTCATATACATATATATGTCGTGTGTAATGGCGCATGTTTGCAAAATCAAGATAAAATAGCTGTTTTAAGCTTGCAAAAACATACGAAACGCTGTTTTCAAGTATTTAAACTGTCATATTCATGTTTCTGTTCTGTATAATAGCTAATGTTGGTGAAAGGAAGATAAAAATGCTGTTTTAAGCATGCAAAAGCAAACAAAACACAGTTTTCAAGTATTTAAACTGTCATATTCATGTTTCTGTCGTGTATATTAGCTAATGTTGGTGAAAGCAAGATAAAAATTCTGTTATAAGCATGCGAAAGCTTACAAAACACCGTTCTCAAGTATTTAAACTGTCATATTCATATATATATATATATATATAACGTGTGTATTGGCTTATTTTTGCAAAATCAAGATAAAATAGCTGTTTTCAGCTTGCAAAAACATACAAAATGATGTTTTCAAGTATTTAAACTGTCATATTCATGTTTCTGTCGTGTATAATAGCTAATGTTGGCGAAAGCAAGATAAAAATGCTGTTTTAAGCATGCAAAAGCATACAAAACACCGTTTTCAAGTATTTAAACTGTCATATTCATGTATATGTCGTGTGTTATGGCTTATGTTTGCAAAATCAAGATAAAATAGCTGTTTTTAGCTTGCAAAAATATACAAAATGCTGTTTTCGAGTATATAAACTGTAATATTCATGTTTCTGTCGTGTATAATAGCTAATGTTGGTGAAAGCAAGATAAAAATGCTGTTTTAAGCATGCAAAAGTATAAAAAACACCGTTTTCAAGTATTTAAACTGTCATATTCATGTATATGTCGTGTGTAATGGCTTATGTTTGCAAAATCAAGATAAAATAGCTGTTTTCAGCTTGCAAAAACATACAAAATGCTGATTTTAAGTATTAAAACTTTCATATTCATGTTTCTGTCGTGTATAATAGCTAATGTTGGTGAAAGCAAGATAAAAATGCTGTTTTAAGCATACAAAAGCATACAAAACACCGTTTTGAAGTATTTAAACAGTCATATTCATGTTTCTGTCATGTATAATAGCAAATGTTGGTGAAAGCAAGATAAAAATGCTGTTTTAAGCATGCAAAAGCATAAAAAACACCGTTTTCAAGTATTTAAACTGTCATATTCATGTTTCTGTCGTGTATAATAGCTAATGTTGGTGAAAGCAAGATAAAAATGCTGTTTTAAGCATGCAAAAGCATAAAAAACACCGTTTTCAAGTATTTAAACTCTCATATTCATGTTTCTGTCGTGTATAATAGCTAATGTTGGTGGAAGCAAGATAAAAATGCTGTTTTAAGCATGCAAAAGCATACAAAATACCGCTTTCAAGTATTTAAACTGTCATATACATATTTATGTCGTGTGTAATGGCGCATGTTTGCAAAATCAAGATAAAATAGCTGTTTTAAGCTTGCAAAAACATACGAAATGCTGTTTTCAAGTATTTAAACTGTCATATTCATGTTTCTGTTCTGTATAATAGCTAATGTTGGTGAAAGCAAGATAAAAATGCTGTTTTAAGCATGCAAAAGCAAACAAAACACAGTTTTCAAGTATTTAAACTGTCATATTCATGTTTCTGTCGTGTATATTAGCTAATGTTGGTGAAAGCAAGATAAAAATTCTGTTATAAGCATGCGAAAGCTTACAAAACACCGTTCTCAAGTATTTAAACTGTCATATTCATATATATATATATATATATATATATATATATATATATATAACGTGTGTATTGGCTTATTTTTGCAAAATCAAGATAAAATAGCTGTTTTCAGCTTGCAAAAACATACAAAATGATGTTTTCAAGTATTTAAACTGTCATATTCATGTTTCTGTCGTGTATAATAGCTAATGTTGGCGAAAGCAAGATAAAAATGCTGTTTTAAGCATGCAAAAGCATACAAAACACCGTTTTCAAGTATTTAAACTGTCATATTCATGTATATGTCGTGTGTAATGGCTTATGTTTGCAAAATCAAGATAAAATAGCTGTTTTTAGCTTGCAAAAATATACAAAATGCTGTTTTCGAGTATATAAACTGTAATATTCATGTTTCTGTCGTGTATAATAGCTAATGTTGGTGAAAGCAAGATAAAAATGCTGTTTTAAGCATGCAAAAGCATAAAAAACACCGTTTTCAAGTATTTAAACTGTCATATTCATGTATATGTCGTGTGTAATGGCTTATGTTTGCAAAATCAAGATAAAATAGCTGTTTTCAGCTTGCAAAAACATACAAAATGCTGATTTTAAGTATTAAAACTGTCATATTCATGTTTCTGTCGTGTATAATAGCTAATGTTGGTGAAAGCAAGATAAAAATGCTGTTTTAAGCATACAAAAGCATACAAAACACCGTTTTGAAGTATTTAAACTGTCATATTCATGTTTCTGTCATGTATAATAGCAAATGTTGGTGAAAGCAAGATAAAAATGCTGTTTTAAGCATGCAAAAGCATAAAAAACACCGTTTTCAAGTATTTAAACTGTCATATTCATGTTTCTGTCGTGTATAATAGCTAATGTTGGTGAAAGCAAGATAAAAATGCTGTTTTAAGCATGCAAAAGCATAAAAAACACCGTTTTCAAGTATTTAAACTGTCATATTCATGTTTCTGTCGTGTATAATAGCTAATGTTGGTAAAAGCAAGATAAAAATGCTGTTTTAAGCATACAAAAGCATACAAAACACCGTTTTGAAGTATTTAAACTGTCATATTCATGTTTCTGTCGTGTATAATAGCTAATGTTGGTGAAAGCAAGATAAAAATGCTGTTTTAAGCATGCAAAAGCATAAAAAACACCGTTTTCAAGTATTTAAACTGTCATATTCATGTTTCTGTCGTGTATAATAGCTAATGTTGGTGAAAGCAAGATAAAAATGCTGTTTTAAGCATGCAAAAGCATACAAAATACCGCTTTCAAGTATTTAAACTGTCATATACATATATATGTCGTGTGTAATGGCGCATGTTTGCAAAATCAAGATAAAATAGCTGTTTTAAGCTTGCAAAAACATACGAAATGCTGTTTTCAAGTATTTAAACTGTCATATTCATGTTTTTGTTCTGTATAATAGCTAATGTTGGTGAAAGCAAGATAAAAATGCTGTTTTAAGCATGCAAAAGCAAACAAAACACAGTTTTCAAGTATTTAAACTGTCATATTCATGTTTCTGTCGTGTATATTAGCTAATGTTGGTGAAAGCAAGATAAAAATTCTGTTATAAGCATGCGAAAGCTTACAAAACACCGTTCTCAAGTATTTAAACTGTCATATTCATATATATATATATATATATATATATATATATATATATATATATATATATATATATATATATATAACGTGTGTATTGGCTTATTTTTGCAAAATCAAGATAAAATAGCTGTTTTCAGCTTGCAAAAACATACAAAATGATGTTTTCAAGTATTTAAACTGTCATATTCATGTTTCTGTCGTGTATAATGGCTAATGTTGGCGAAAGCAAGATAAAAATGCTGTTTTAAGCATGCAAAAGCATACAAAACACCGTTTTCAAGTATTTAAACTGTCATATTCATGTATATGTCGTGTGTAATGGCTTATGTTTGCAAAATCAAGATAAAATAGCTGTTTTTAGCTTGCAAAAATATACAAAATGCTGTTTTCGAGTATATAAACTGTAATATTCATGTTTCTGTCGTGTATAATAGCTAATGTTGGTGAAAGCAAGATAAAAATGCTGTTTTAAGCATGCAAAAGCATAAAAAACACCGTTTTCAAGTATTTAAACTGTCATATTCATGTATATGTCGTGTGTAATGGCTTATGTTTGCAAAATCAAGATAAAATAGCTGTTTTCAGCTTGCAAAAACATACAAAATGCTGATTTTAAGTATTAAAACTGTCATATTCATGTTTCTGTCGTGTATAATAGCTAATGTTGGTGAAAGCAAGATAAAAATGCTGTTTTAAGCATACAAAAGCATACAAAACACCGTTTTGAAGTATTTAAACTCTCATATTCATGTTTCTGTCATGTATAATAGCAAATGTTGGTGAAAGCAAGATAAAAATGCTGTTTTAAGCATGCAAAAGCATAAAAAACACCGTTTTCAAGTATTTAAACTGTCATATTCATGTTTCTGTCGTGTATAATAGCTAATGTTGGTGAAAGCAAGATAAAAATGCTGTTTTAAGCATGCAAAAGCATAAAAAACACCGTTTTCAAGTATTTAAACTGTCATATTCATGTTTCTGTCGTGTATAATAGCTAATGTTGGTAAAAGCAAGATAAAAATGCTGTTTTAAGCATACAAAAGCATACAAAACACCGTTTTGAAGTATTTAAACTGTCATATTCATGTTTCTGTCGTGTATAATAGCTAATGTTGGTGAAAGCAAGATAAAAATGCTGTTTTAAGCATGCGAAAGCTTACAAAACACCGTTTTCAAGTATTTAAACTGTCATATTCATGTATATGTCGTGTGTAATGGCTTATGTTTCCAAAATCAAGATAAAATAGCTGTTTTCAGCTTTCAAAAACATACAAAACGCTGTTTTCAAGTATATAAACTGTGATTGTCATATTTCTGTCGTGTATAATAGCTAATGTTGTTTAAAGGAAGATAAAAATGCTGTTTTAAGCATGCAAAAGCATAAAAAACACCGTTTTCAAGTATTTAAACTGTCATATTCATGTTTCTGTCGTGTATAATAGCTAATGTTGGTGAAAGCAAGATAAAAATGCTGTTTTAAGCATTCAAAAGCATACAAAACACCGTTTTCAAGTATTTAAACTGTCATATTCATGTATATGTCGTGTGTAATGGCTTATGTTTGCAAAATCAAGATAAAATAGCTGTTTTTAGCTTGCAAAAACATACAAAATGCTGTTTTCAAGTATTTAAGCTGTCATATTCTTGTTTCTGTAGTGTATAATAGCTAATGTTGGTGAAAGCAAGATTAAAATGCTGTTTTAAGCATGCAAAAGCATACAAAACACCGTTTTCAAGTATTTAAACGGTAATATTCATGTTTCTGTCTTGTATAATAGCTAATGTTGGCGAAAGCAAGATAAAAATGCTGTTTTAAGCATGCAAAAGCATACAAAACACCGTTTTCAAGTATTTAAACTGTCATATTCATGTATATGTCGTGTGTAATGGCTTATGTTTGCAAAATCAAGATAAAATAACTGTTTTCAGCTTGCAAAAACATACAAAATGCTGTTTTCAGGTATTTAAACTGTCATATTCATGTTTCTGTCGTGTATAATAGCTAATGTTGGTGAAAGCAAGATAAAAATGCTGTTTTAAGCATGCAAAAGCATACAAATCACCGTTTTCAAGTATTTAAACTGACATATTCATGTATATGTCGTGTGTAATGGCTTATGTTTGCAAAATCAAGATAAAATAGCTGTTTTCAGCTTGCAAAAACATACAAAATGCTGTTTTCAAGTATATAAACTGTCATATTCACGTTTCTGTCGTGTATAATAGATAATGTTTGTGAAAGCAAGATAAAAATGCTGTTTTAAGCATGCAAAAGCAAACAAAACACGGTTTTTAAGTATTTAAATTGCCATATTCCTGTTTCTGTCGTGTATAATAGCTAATGTTGGTAAAAGCAAGATTAAAATGCTGTTTTAAGCATGCAAAAGCATACAAAACACCGTTTTCAAGTATTTAAACGGTAATATTCATGTTTCTGTCGTGTATAATAGCTAATGTTGGTGAAAGCAAGACAAAAATGCTGTTTTAAGCTTGCAAAAGCATACAAAACACCGTTTTGAATTATTTAAACTGTCATATTCATGTATATGTCGTGTGTAATATCTTATGTTTGCAAAATCAAGATAAAATAGCTGTTCTCAGCTTGCAAAAACATACAAAATGCTGTTTTCAAGTATTTAAACTGTCATATTCTTGTTTCTGTAGTGTATAACAGCTAATGTTGGTGAAAGCAAGATTAAAATGCTGTTTTATGCATGCAAAAGCATACAAAATGCTGTTTTCAAGTATTTAAACTGTCATATTCATGTTTCTGTCATGTATAATAGCTAATGTTGGTGAAAGCAAGATAAAAATGCTGTTTTAAGCATGCAAAAGCAAACAAAACACCGTTTTCAAGTATTTAAACTGTCATATTAATGTTTCTGTCGTGTATATTAGCTAATGTTGGTGAAAGCAAGATAAAAATTCTGTTCTAAGCATGCAAAAGCAAACAAAACACCGTTCTCAAGTATTTAAACTGTCATATTCATGTATATAACGTGTGTAATGGCTTATGTTTGCAAAATCAAGATAAAATAGCTGTTTTTAGCTTGCAAAAACATACAAAATGCTGTTTTCAAGTATTTAAACTGTCATATTCATGTTTCTGTTGTGTATAATAGCTGATGTTGGTGAAAGCATGATAATAATGCTGTTTTAAGCATGCAAAAGCATACAAAACACCGTTTTCAAGTATTTAAACTGCCATATTCATGTATATGTCGTGTGTAATGGCTTATGTTTGCAAAATCAAGATAAAATAGCTGTTTTCAGCTTGCAAAAACATACAAAATGCTGTTTTCAAGTATTTAAATTGTCATATTCCTGTTTCTGTCGTGTATAATAGCTAATGTTGGTGAAAGCAAGATAAAAATGCTGCTTTAAGCATTCAAAAGCATACAAAACACCGTTTTCAAGTATTTAAACTGTCATATTCATGTATATGTCGTGTGTAATGGCTTATGTTTGCAAAATCAAGATAAAATAGCTGTTTTCAGTTTGCAAAAACATACAAAATGCTGTTTTCAAGTATTTAAACTGTCATATTCTTGTTCCTGTAGTGTATAATAGCTAATGTTGGTGTAAGCAAGATTAAAATGCTGTTTTAAGCATGCAAAAGCATACAAAACACCGTTTTCAAGTATTTAAACGGTAATATTCATGTTTCTGTCGTGTATAATAGCTAATGTTGGTGAAAGCAAGATAAAAATGCAGTTTTTGCTTGCAAAAGCATACAAAACACCGTTTTGAAGTATTTTAACTGTCATATTCATGTATATGTCGTGTGTAATGGCTTATGTTTGCAAAATCAAGATAAAATAGCTGTTTTCAGCTTGCAAAAACATACAAAATGCTGTTATCAAGTATTTAAACTGTCATATTCTTGTTCCTGTAGTGTATAATAGCTAATGTTGGTGTAAGCAAGATTAAAATGCTGTTTTAAGCATGCAAAAGCATGCAAATACCGTTTTCAAGTATTTAAACGGTAATATTCATGTTTCTGTCGTGTATAATAGCTAATGTTGGTGAAAGCAAGATAAAAATGCTGCTTTAAGCATTCAAAACCATACAAAACACCGTTTTCAAGTATTTAAACTGTCATATTCATGTATATGTCGTGTGTAATGGCTTATGTTTGCAAAATCAAGATAAAATAGCTGTTTTCAGCTTGCAAAAACATACAAAATGCTGTTTTCAAGTATTTAAACTGTCATATTCTTGTGTCTGTAGTGTATAATAGCTAATGTTGGCGAAAGCAAGATAAAAATGCTGTTTTAAGCATGCAAAAGAAAACAAAACACCGTTTTCAAGTATTTAAACTGTCATATTCATGTTTCTGTTGTGTATATTAGCTAATGTTGGTGAAAGCAAGATAAAAATTCTGTTCTAAGCATGCAAAAGCATACAAAACACCGTTTTCAAGTATTTAAACTGTCATATTCATGTATATAACGTGTGTAATAGCTTATGTTTGCAAAATCAAGATATAATAGCTGTTTTCAGCTTGCAAAAACATACAAAATGCTGTTTTCAAGTATTTAAACTGTCATATTCATGTTTCTGTCGTGTACCTATAATAGCTAATGTTGGTGAAAGCGTGATAAAAATGCTGTTTTAATCATGCAAAAGCATAAAAAACACCGTTTTCAAGTATTTAAACTGTAATATTCATGTATATGTCGTGTGTAATGGCTTATGATTGCAAAATCAAGATAAAATAGCTGTTTTCAGCTTGCAAAAACATACAAAATGCTGTTTTCAAGTATATAAACTGTCATATTCATGTTTCTGTCGTGTATAATAGCTAATGTTGGTGAAAGCAAGATAAAAATGCTGATTTAAGCATTCAAAAGCATACAAAACACCGTTTTCAAGTATTTAAACTATCATATTCATGTATATGTCGTGTGTAATGGCTTATGTTTGCAAAATCAAGATAAAATAGCTGTTTTCAAGTATTTAAACTGTCATATTCATGTTTCTGTCGTGTATAATAGCTAATGTTGGTGAAAGCAAGATAAAAATGCTGTTTTAAGCATGCAAAAGCATACAAATCACCGTTTTCAAGTATTTAAACTGTCATATTCATGTATATGTCGTGTGTAATGGCTTATGTTTGCAAAATCAAGATAAAATAGCTGTTTTCAGCTTGCAAAAACATACAAAATGCTGTTTTCAAGTATTTAAATTGTCATATGTATGTTTCTGTCGTGTATAATAGTTAATGTTGGTGATAGCAAGATAAAAATGCTGTTTTAAGCATGCAAAAGCATACAAAACACCGTTTTCAAGTATTTAAACTGTTATATTCATGTATATGTCGTGTGTAATGGCTTATGTTTGCAAAATCAAGATAAAATAGCTGTTTTCAGCTTGCAAAAACATACAAAATGCTGTTATCAAGTATTTAAACTGTCATATTCTTGTTCCTGTAGTGTATAATAGCTAATGTTGGTGTAAGCAAGATTAAAATGCTGTTTTAAGCATGCAAAAGCATGCAAATACCGTTTTCAAGTATTTAAACGGTAATATTCATGTTTCTGTCGTGTATAATAGCTAATGTTGGTGAAAGCAAGATAAAAATGCTGTTTTAAGCATGCAAAAGCAAACAAAACACCGTTTTCAAGTATTTAAACTGTCATATTCATGTTTCTGTCGTGTATAATAGCTAATGTTGGTGAAAGCAAGATAAAAATGCTGCTTTAAGCATTCAAAACCATACAAAACACCGTTTTCAAGTATTTAAACTGTCATATTCATGTATATGTCGTGTGTAATGGCTTATGTTTGCAAAATCAAGATAAAATAGCTGTTTTCAGCTTGCAAAAACATACAAAATGCTGTTTTCAAGTATTTAAACTGTCATATTCTTGTGTCTGTAGTGTATAATAGCTAATGTTGGCGAAAGCAAGATAAAAATGCTGTTTTAAGCATGCAAAAGAAAACAAAACACCGTTTTCAAGTATTTAAACTGTCATATTCATGTTTCTGTTGTGTATATTAGCTAATGTTGGTGAAAGCAAGATAAAAATTCTGTTCTAAGCATGCAAAAGCATACAAAACACCGTTTTCAAGTATTTAAACTGTCATATTCATGTATATAACGTGTGTAATAGCTTATGTTTGCAAAATCAAGATATAATAGCTGTTTTCAGCTTGCAAAAACATACAAAATGCTGTTTTCAAGTATTTAAACTGTCATATTCATGTTTCTGTCGTGTACCTATAATAGCTAATGTTGGTGAAAGCGTGATAAAAATGCTGTTTTAATCATGCAAAAGCATAAAAAACACCGTTTTCAAGTATTTAAACTGTAATATTCATGTATATGTCGTGTGTAATGGCTTATGATTGCAAAATCAAGATAAAATAGCTGTTTTCAGCTTGCAAAAACATACAAAATGCTGTTTTCAAGTATATAAACTGTCATATTCATGTTTCTGTTGTGTATAATAGCTAATGTTGGTGAAAGCAAGATAAAAATGCTGATTTAAGCATTCAAAAGCATACAAAACACCGTTTTCAAGTATTTAAACTATCATATTCATGTATATGTCGTGTGTAATGGCTTATGTTTGCAAAATCAAGATAAAATAGCTGTTTTCAAGTATTTAAACTGTCATATTCATGTTTCTGTCGTGTATAATAGCTAATGTTGGTGAAAGCAAGATAAAAATGCTGTTTTAAGCATGCAAAAGCATACAAATCACCGTTTTCAAGTATTTAAACTGTCATATTCATGTATATGTCGTGTGTAATGGCTTATGTTTGCAAAATCAAGATAAAATAGCTGTTTTCAGCTTGCAAAAACATACAAAATGCTGTTTTCAAGTATTTAAATTGTCATATGTATGTTTCTGTCGTGTATAATAGTTAATGTTGGTGATAGCAAGATAAAAATGCTGTTTTAAGCATGCAAAAGCATACAAAACACCGTTTTCAAGTATTTATACTGTTATATTCATGTATATGTCGTGTGTAATGGCTTATGTTTGCAAAATCAAGATAAAATAGTTGTTTTCAGCTAGCAAAAACATACAAAATGCTGTTTTTTTAAGTATATAAACTGTCATATTCATGTTTCTGTCGTGTATAATAGCTAATGTTGGTGAAAGCAAGATAAAAATGCTGTTTTAAGCATGCAAAAGCAAACAAAACACCGTTTTGAAGTATTTAAACTGTCATATTCATATTTCTGTCGTGTATAATAGCTAATGTTGGTGAAAGCAAGATAAAAATGCTGTTTTAAGCATTCAAAAGCATACAAAACACCGTTTTGAAGTATTTAAACTGTCATATTCATGTATATGTCGTGTGTAATATCTTATGTTTGCAAAATCAAGATAAAATAGCTGTTTTCAGCTTGCAAAAACATACAAAATGCTGTTTTCAAGTATTTAAACTGTCATATTCTTGTTTCTGTAGTGTATAATAGCTAATGTTGGTGAAAGCAAGATAAAAATGCTGTTTTAAGCATTCAAAAGCATACAAAACACCGTTTTCAAGTATTTAAACTATCATATTCATGTATATGTTGTGTGTAATGGCTTATGTTTGCTAAATCAAGATAAAATAACTGTTTTCAGCTTGCAAAAACATACAAAATGCTGTTTTCAAGTATTTAAACTGTCATATTCACGTTTCTGTCGTGTATAATAGCTAATGTTGGTGAAAGCAAGATAAAAATGCTGTTTTAAGCATGCAAAAGCATACAAATAACCGTTTTCAAGTATTTAAACTGTCATATTCATGTATATGTCGTGTGTAATGGCTTATGTTTGCAAAATCAAGATAAAATAGCTGTTTTCAGCTTGCAAAAACATACAAAATGCTGTTTTCAAGTATATAAACTGTCATATTCATGTTTCTGTTGTGTATAATAGCTTATGTTGGTGAAAGCAAGATAAAAATGCTGTTTTAAGCATGCAAAAGCAAACAAAACACCGTTTTCAAGTATTTAAACTGTCATATTCATGTATATGTCGTGTGGAATGGCTTATGTTTGCAAAATCAAAATAAAATAGCTGTTTTCAGCTTGCAAAAACATACAAAATGCTGTTTTCAAGTATATAAACTGTC
>CAWWDY010002499.1:0-59073 GCA_963942605.1 Poecilus cupreus
AACTATTCAAACTGATAAATTCATGTTTCTTTCGTGTGAAACGGCGATTTATGAGAAATGACGATAAAATTGCTGTTTTAAAATTGCAAAAACATAGAAAAACGCTGTTTTGAACTATTCAAACTGACAAATTCATGTTTCTTTCGTGCGAAACGGCGATTTATGAGAAATGGTGATCAAATTGCTGTTTTAAACTTGCAAAAACATAGAAAAACGCTGTTTTGAACTATTCAAACTGACAAATTCATGTTTCTTTCGTGCGAAACGGCGATTTATGAGAAATGGTGATCAAATTGCTGTTTTAAACTTGCAAAAACATAGAAAAACGCTGTTTTGAACTATTCAAACTGACAAATTCATGTTTTTTTCGTGTGAAACGGCGATTTATGAGAAATGACGATAAAATTGCTGTTTTAAACTTGCAAAAACATAGAAAAACGCTGTTTTCATATATTCAAACTGACAAATTCATGTTTCTTTCGTGCGAAACGGCGATTTATGAGAAATGACGATAAAATTGCTGTTTTAAACTTGCAAAAACATAGAAAAACGCTGTTTTCAACTATTCAAACTGATAAATTCATGTTTCTTTCGTGTGAAACGGCGATTTATGAGAAATGACGATAAAATTGCTGTTTTAAAATTGCAAAAACATAGAAAAACGCTGTTTTGAACTATTCAAACTGACAAATTCATGTTTCTTTCGTGCGAAACGGCGATTTATGAGAAATGACGATAAAATTGCTGTTTTAAAATTGCAAAAACATAGAAAAACGCTGTTTTCATATATTCAAACTGACAAATTCATGTTTCTTTCGTGCGAAACGGCGATTTATGAGAAATGGTGATCAAATTGCTGTTTTAAACTTGCAAAAACATAGAAAAACGCTGTTTTGAACTATTCAAACTGACAAATTCATGTTTCTTTCGTGCGAAACGGCGATTTATGAGAAATGGTGATCAAATTGCTGTTTTAAACTTGCAAAAACATAGAAAAACGCTGTTTTGAACTATTCAAACTGACAAATTCATGTTTTTTTCGTGTGAAACGGCGATTTATGAGAAATGACGATAAAATTGCTGTTTTAAAATTGCAAAAACATAGAAAAACGCTGTTTTGAACTATTCAAACTGACAAATTCATGTTTCTTTCGTGCGAAACGGCGATTTATGAGAAATGACGATAAAATTGCTGTTTTAAACTTGCAAAAACATAGAAAAACGCTGTTTTGAACTATTCAAACTGACAAATTCATGTTTCTTTCGTGCGAAACGGCGATTTATGAGAAATGGTGATCAAATTGCTGTTTTAAACTTGCAAAAACATAGAAAAACGCTGTTTTGAACTATTCAAACTGACAAATTCATGTTTTTTTCGTGTGAAACGGCGATTTATGAGAAATGACGATAAAATTGCTGTTTTAAACTTGCAAAAACATAGAAAAACGCTGTTTTCATATATTCAAACTGACAAATTCATGTTTCTTTCGTGTGAAACGGCGATTTATGAGAAATGGTGATCAAATTGCTGTTTTAAACTTGCAAAAACATAGAAAAACGCTGTTTTGAACTATTCAAACTGACAAATTCATGTTTTTTTCGTGTGAAACGGCGATTTATGAGAAATGACGATAAAATTGCTGTTTTAAAATTGCAAAAACATAGAAAAACGCTGTTTTGAACTATTCAAACTGACAAATTCATGTTTCTTTCGTGCGAAACGGCGATTTATGAGAAATGACGATAAAATTGCTGTTTTAAAATTGCAAAAACATAGAAAAACGCTGTTTTGAACTATTCAAACTGACAAATTCATGTTTCTTTCGTGCGAAACGGCGATTTATGAGAAATGACGATAAAATTGCTGTTTTAAACATGCAAAAACATAGAAAAACGCTGTTTTGAACTATTCAAACTGACAAATTCATGTTTCTTTCGTGCGAAACGGCGATTTATGAGAAATGACGATAAAATTGCTGTTTTAAAATTGCAAAAACATAGAAAAACGCTGTTTTCATATATTCAAACTGACAAATTCATGTTTCTTTCGTGTGAAACGGCGATTTATGAGAAATGGTGATCAAATTGCTGTTTTAAACTTGCAAAAACATAGAAAAACGCTGTTTTGAACTATTCAAACTGACAAATTCATGTTTTTTTCGTGTGAAACGGCGATTTATGAGAAATGACGATAAAATTGCTGTTTTAAACTTGCAAAAACATAGAAAAACGCTGTTTTCATATATTCAAACTGACAAATTCATGTTTCTTTCGTGTGAAACGGCGATTTATGAGAAATGGTGATCAAATTGCTGTTTTAAACTTGCAAAAACATAGAAAAAACGCTGTTTTGAACTATTCAAACTGACAAATTCATGTTTTTTTTCGTGTGAAACGGCGATTTATGAGAAATGACGATAAAATTGCTGTTTTAAAATTGCAAAAACATAGAAAAACGCTGTTTTGAACTATTCAAACTGACAAATTCATGTTTCTTTCGTGCGAAACGGCGATTTATGAGAAATGACGATAAAATTGCTGTTTTAAAATTGCAAAAACATAGAAAAACGCTGTTTTGAACTATTCAAACTGACAAATTCATGTTTCTTTCGTGCGAAACGGCGATTTATGAGAAATGACGATAAAATTGCTGTTTTAAACATGCAAAAACATAGAAAAACGCTGTTTTGAACTATTCAAACTGACAAATTCATGTTTCTTTCGTGCGAAACGGCGATTTATGAGAAATGACGATAAAATTGCTGTTTTAAAATTGCAAAAACATAGAAAAACGCTGTTTTGAACTATTCAAACTGACAAATTCATGTTTCTTTCGTGCGAAACGGCGATTTATGAGAAATGGTGATCAAATTGCTGTTTTAAACTTGCAAAAACATAGAAAAACGCTGTTTTGAACTATTCAAACTGACAAATTCATGTTTTTTTCGTGTGAAACGGCGATTTATGAGAAATGACGATAAAATTGCTGTTTTAAACATGCAAAAACATAGAAAAACGCTGTTTTGAACTATTCAAACTGACAAATTCATGTTTTTTTTCGTGTGAAACGGCGATTTATGAGAAATGACGATAAAATTGCTGTTTTAAACATGCAAAAACATAGAAAAACGCTGTTTTGAACTATTCAAACTGACAAATTCATGTTTTTTTCGTGTGAAACGGCGATTTATGAGAAATGACGATAAAATTGCTGTTTTAAACATGCAAAAACATAGAAAAAACGCTGTTTTGAACTATTCAAACTGACAAATTCATGTTTTTTTCGTGTGAAACGGCGATTTATGAGAAATGACGATAAAATTGCTGTTTTAAACATGCAAAAACATAGAAAAACGCTGTTTTGAACTATTCAAACTGACAAATTCATGTTTCTTTCGTGCGAAACGGCGATTTATGAGAAATGACGATAAAATTGCTGTTTTAAAATTGCAAAAACATAGAAAAACGCTGTTTTGAACTATTCAAACTGACAAATTCATGTTTCTTTCGTGCGAAACGGCGATTTATGAGAAATGACGATAAAATTGCTGTTTTAAACTTGCAAAAACATAGAAAAACGCTGTTTTCAACTATTCAAACTGATAAATTCATGTTTCTTTCGTGTGAAACGGCGATTTATGAGAAATGACGATAAAATTGCTGTTTTAAAATTGCAAAAACATAGAAAAACGCTGTTTTGAACTATTCAAACTGACAAATTCATGTTTCTTTCGTGCGAAACGGCGATTTATGAGAAATGACGATAAAATTGCTGTTTTCAACTATTCAAACTGATAAATTCATGTTTCTTTCGTGTGAAACGGCGATTTATGAGAAATGACGATAAAATTGCTGTTTTAAAATTGCAAAAACATAGAAAAAACGCTGTTTTGAACTATTCAAACTGACAAATTCATGTTTCTTTCGTGCGAAACGGCGATTTATGAGAAATGACGATAAAATTGCTGTTTTCAACTATTCAAACTGATAAATTCATGTTTCTTTCGTGTGAAACGGCGATTTATGAGAAATGACGATAAAATTGCTGTTTTAAAATTGCAAAAACATAGAAAAACGCTGTTTTGAACTATTCAAACTGACAAATTCATGTTTCTTTCGTGTGAAACGGCGATTTATGAGAAATGGTGATCAAATTGCTGTTTTAAACTTGCAAAAACATAGAAAAACGCTGTTTTGAACTATTCAAACTGACAAATTCATGTTTTTTTCGTGTGAAACGGCGATTTATGAGAAATGACGATAAAATTGCTGTTTTAAACTTGCAAAAACATAGAAAAACGCTGTTTTCATATATTCAAACTGACAAATTCATGTTTCTTTCGTGCGAAACGGCGATTTATGAGAAATGGTGATCAAATTGCTGTTTTAAACTTGCAAAAACATAGAAAAACGCTGTTTTGAACTATTCAAACTGACAAATTCATGTTTTTTTCGTGTGAAACGGCGATTTATGAGAAATGACGATAAAATTGCTGTTTTAAAATTGCAAAAACATAGAAAAACGCTGTTTTGAACTATTCAAACTGACAAATTCATGTTTCTTTCGTGCGAAACGGCGATTTATGAGAAATGACGATAAAATTGCTGTTTTAAAATTGCAAAAACATAGAAAAACGCTGTTTTGAACTATTCAAACTGACAAATTCATGTTTCTTTCGTGCGAAACGGCGATTTATGAGAAATGGTGATCAAATTGCTGTTTTAAACTTGCAAAAACATAGAAAAACGCTGTTTTGAACTATTCAAACTGACAAATTCATGTTTCTTTCGTGCGAAACGGCGATTTATGAGAAATGGTGATCAAATTGCTGTTTTAAACTTGCAAAAACATAGAAAAACGCTGTTTTGAACTATTCAAACTGACAAATTCATGTTTCTTTCGTGCGAAACGGCGATTTATGAGAAATGGTGATCAAATTGCTGTTTTAAACTTGCAAAAACATAGAAAAACGCTGTTTTGAACTATTCAAACTGACAAATTCATGTTTTTTTCGTGTGAAACGGCGATTTATGAGAAATGACGATAAAATTGCTGTTTTAAACATGCAAAAACATAGAAAAACGCTGTTTTGAACTATTCAAACTGACAAATTCATGTTTCTTTCGTGCGAAACGGCGATTTATGAGAAATGACGATAAAATTGCTGTTTTAAACTTGCAAAAACATAGAAAAACGCTGTTTTCAACTATTCAAACTGATAAATTCATGTTTCTTTCGTGTGAAACGGCGATTTATGAGAAATGACGATAAAATTGCTGTTTTAAAATTGCAAAAACATAGAAAAACGCTGTTTTGAACTATTCAAACTGACAAATTCATGTTTCTTTCGTGCGAAACGGCGATTTATGAGAAATGGTGATCAAATTGCTGTTTTAAACTTGCAAAAACATAGAAAAACGCTGTTTTGAACTATTCAAACTGACAAATTCATGTTTTTTTCGTGTGAAACGGCGATTTATGAGAAATGACGATAAAATTGCTGTTTTAAACTTGCAAAAACATAGAAAAACGCTGTTTTGAACTATTCAAACTGACAAATTCATGTTTTTTTCGTGTGAAACGGCGATTTATGAGAAATGACGATAAAATTGCTGTTTTAAACTTGCAAAAACATAGAAAAACGCTGTTTTCATATATTCAAACTGACAAATTCATGTTTCTTTCGTGCGAAACGGCGATTTATGAGAAATGACGATAAAATTGCTGTTTTAAACTTGCAAAAACATAGAAAAACGCTGTTTTCAACTATTCAAACTGATAAATTCATGTTTCTTTCGTGTGAAACGGCGATTTATGAGAAATGACGATAAAATTGCTGTTTTAAAATTGCAAAAACATAGAAAAACGCTGTTTTGAACTATTCAAACTGACAAATTCATGTTTCTTTCGTGTGAAACGGCGATTTATGAGAAATGGTGATCAAATTGCTGTTTTAAACTTGCAAAAACATAGAAAAACGCTGTTTTCAACTATTCAAACTGACAAATTCATGTTTTTTTCGTGTGAAACGGCGATTTATGAGAAATGACGATAAAATTGCTGTTTTAAAATTGCAAAAACATAGAAAAACGCTGTTTTGAACTATTCAAACTGACAAATTCATGTTTCTTTCGTGCGAAACGGCGATTTATGAGAAATGACGATAAAATTGCTGTTTTAAAATTGCAAAAACATAGAAAAACGCTGTTTTGAACTATTCAAACTGACAAATTCATGTTTCTTTCGTGCGAAACGGCGATTTATGAGAAATGGTGATCAAATTGCTGTTTTAAACTTGCAAAAACATAGAAAAACGCTGTTTTGAACTATTCAAACTGACAAATTCATGTTTTTTTCGTGTGAAACGGCGATTTATGAGAAATGACGATAAAATTGCTGTTTTAAACTTGCAAAAACATAGAAAAACGCTGTTTTCATATATTCAAACTGACAAATTCATGTTTCTTTCGTGCGAAACGGCGATTTATGAGAAATGACGATAAAATTGCTGTTTTAAACTTGCAAAAACATAGAAAAACGCTGTTTTGAACTATTCAAACTGACAAATTCATGTTTCTTTCGTGTGAAACAGCGATTTATGAGAAATGACGATAAAATTGCTGTTTTAAACTTGCAAAAACATAGAAAAACGCTGTTTTCAACTATTCAAACTGATAAATTCATGTTTCTTTCGTGTGAAACGGCGATTTATGAGAAATGACGATAAAATTGCTGTTTTAAACATGCAAAAACATAGAAAAACGCTGTTTTGAACTATTCAAACTGACAAATTCATGTTTCTTTCGTGCGAAACGGCGATTTATGAGAAATGACGATAAAATTGCTGTTTTAAACTTGCAAAAACATAGAAAAACGCTGTTTTCAACTATTCAAACTGATAAATTCATGTTTCTTTCGTGTGAAACGGCGATTTATGAGAAATGACGATAAAATTGCTGTTTTAAAATTGCAAAAACATAGAAAAACGCTGTTTTGAACTATTCAAACTGACAAATTCATGTTTCTTTCGTGTAAAACGGCGATTTATGAGAAATGACGATAAAATTGCTGTTTTAAACTTGCAAAAACATAGAAAAACGCAGTTTTCAACTATTCAAACTGATAAATTCATGTTTCTTTCATGTGAAACGGCGATTTATGAGAAATGACGAAAAAATTGCTGTTTTAAACTTGCAAAAACATAGAAAAACGCTGTTTTGAACTATTCAACCTGACAAATTCATGTTTCTTTCGTGTGAAACGGCGATTTAAGAGAAATGACGATAAAATTGCTGTTTTAAACTTGCAAAAACATAGAAAAACGCTGTTTTCAACTATTCAAACTGATAAATTCATGTTTCTTTCGTGTGAAACGGCGATTTATGAGAAATGACGATAAAATTGTTGTTTTAAACTTGCAAAAACATAGAAAAACGCTGTTTTGAACTATTCAAACTGACAAATTCATATTTTTTTCGTGTGAAACGGTGGGTTTTTGTGAAATCACGATAAAACTGCTGTTTTAAACTTGCAAAAACATAGAAAAACCCAGTTTTCAACTATTCAAACTGATAAATTCATGTTTCTTTCATGTGAAACGGCGATTTATGAGAAATGACGATAAAATTGCTGTTTTAAACTTGCAAAAACATAGAAAAACGCTGTTTTGAACTATGCAAACTGACAAATTCATGTTTCTTTCGTGCGAAACGGCGATTTATGAGAAATGACGGTAAAATTGCTGTTTTAAACTTGCAAAAACGTTGAAAAACGCAGTTTTCAACTATTCAAACTGATAAATTCATGTTTCTTTCATGTGAAACGGCGATTTATGAGAAATGGCGATCAAATTGCTGTTTTAAATTTGCAAAAACATAGAAAAACGCTGTTTTGAACTATTCAAACTGACAAATTCATGTTTCTTTCGTGTGAAACGGCGATTTATGAGAAATGACGATAAAATTGCTGTTTTAAACTTGCAAAAACATAGAAAAACGCTGTTTTGAACTATTCAAACTGACAAATTCATGTTTCTTTCGTGTGAAACGGTGGATTTTTGTGAAATCACGATAAAACTGCTGTTTTAAACTTGCAAAAAACATAGAAAAACGCTGTTTTGAACTATTCAAACTGACAAATTCATGTTTCTTTCGTGCGAAACGGCGATTTATGAGAAATGGCGATCAAATTGCTGTTTTAAACTTGCAAAAACATAGAAAAAACGCTGTTTTGAACTATTCAAACTGACAAATTCATGTTTCTTTCGTGTGAAACGGCGATTTATGAGAAATGACGATAAAATTGCTGTTTTAAACTTGCAAAAACATAGAAAAACGCTGTTTTCAACTATTCAAACTGATAAATTCATGTTTCTTTCGTGCGAAACGGCGATTTATGAGAAATGACGATAAAATTGCTGTTTTAAACTTGCAAAAACATAGAAAAACGCTGTTTTGAACTATTCAAACTGACAAATTCATGTTTCTTTCGTGTGAAACAGCGATTTATGAGAAATGACGATAAAATTGCTGTTTTAAACTTGCAAAAACATAGAAAAACGCTGTTTTCAACTATTCAAACTGATAAATTCATGTTTCTTTCGTGTGAAACGGCGATTTATGAGAAATGACGATAAAATTGCTGTTTTAAACATGCAAAAACATAGAAAAACGCTGTTTTGAACTATTCAAACTGACAAATTCATGTTTCTTTCGTGCGAAACGGCGATTTATGAGAAATGACGATAAAATTGCTGTTTTAAACTTGCAAAAACATAGAAAAACGCTGTTTTCAACTATTCAAACTGATAAATTCATGTTTCTTTCGTGTGAAACGGCGATTTATGAGAAATGACGATAAAATTGCTGTTTTAAAA
This sequence comes from Poecilus cupreus, assembly GCA_963942605.1. Taxonomy (NCBI): domain Eukaryota; kingdom Metazoa; phylum Arthropoda; class Insecta; order Coleoptera; family Carabidae; genus Poecilus; species Poecilus cupreus. The sequence goes on from CAWWDY010002499.1 coordinate 8,877, forward strand.
TTGCAAAAACATAGAAAAACGCTGTTTTGAACTATTCAAACTGACAAATTCATGTTTCTTTCGTGTGAAACGGCGATTTATGAGAAATGACGATAAAATTGCTGTTTTAAACTTGCAAAAACATAGAAAAACGCAGTTTTCAACTATTCAAACTGATAAATTCATGTTTCTTTCATGTGAAACGGCGATTTATGAGAAATGACGATAAAATTGCTGTTTTAAATTTGCAAAAACATAGAAAAACGCTGTTTTGAACTATTCAAACTGACAAATTCATGTTTCTTTCGTGTGAAACGGCGATTTAAGAGAAATGACGATAAAATTGCTGTTTTAAACTTGCAAAAACATAGAAAAACGCTGTTTTCAACTATTCAAACTGATAAATTCATGTTTCTTTCGTGTGAAACGGCGATTTATGAGAAATGACGATAAAATTGTTGTTTTAAACTTGCAAAAACATAGAAAAACGCTGTTTTGAACTATTCAAACTGACAAATTCTGTTTCTTTCGTGTGAAACGGTGGGTTTTTGTGAAATCACGATAAAACTGCTGTTTTAAACTTGCAAAAACATAGAAAAACCCAGTTTTCAACTATTCAAACTGATAAATTCATGTTTCTTTCATGTGAAACGGCGATTTATGAGAAATGACGATAAAATTGCTGTTTTAAACTTGCAAAAACATAGAAAAACGCTGTTTTGAACTATGCAAACTGACAAATTCATGTTTCTTTCGTGCGAAACGGCGATTTATGAGAAATGACGGTAAAATTGCTGTTTTAAACTTGCAAAAACGTTGAAAACGCTGTTTTGAACTATTCAAACTGACAAATTCATGTTTCTTTCGTGTGAAACGGCGATTTATGAGAAATGACGATAAAATTGCTGTTTTAAACTTGTAAAAACATAGAAAAACGCTGTTTTTCAACTATTCAAACTGATACATTCATGTTTCTTTCGTGTGAAACGGTGGGTTTTTGTGAAATCACGGTAAAACTGCTGTTTTAAACTTGCAAAAACATAGAAAAACGCAGTTTTCAACTATTCAAACTGATAAATTCATGTTTCTTTCATGTGAAACGGCGATTTATGAGAATGACGATAAAATTGCTGTTTTAAACTTGTAAAAACATAGAAAAAACGCTGTTTTGAACTATTCATACTGACAAATTCATGTTTCTTTCGTGTGAAACGGGCGATTTATGAGAAATGACGATAAAATTGCTGTTTTAAACTTGCAAAAACATAGAAAAACGCTGTTTTCAACTATTCAAACTGATAAATTCATGTTTCTTTCGTGTGAAACGGCGATTTATGAGAAATGACGATAAAATTGCTGTTTTAAACTTGCAAAAACAATAGAAAAGCGCTGTTTTGAACTATTCAAACTGACAAATTCATGTTTCTTTCGTGTGAAACGGCGATTTATGAGAAATGACGATAAAATTGCTGTTTTTAAACTTGCAAAAACATAGAAAAACGCAGTTTTCAACTATTCAAACTGATAAATTCATGTTTCTTTCGTGTTGAAACGGCGATTTATGAGAAATGACGATAAAATTGCTGTTTTAAACTTGCAAAAACATAGAAAAACGCTGTTTTGAACTATTCATACTGACAAATTCATGTTTCTTTCGTGTGAAACGGCGATTTAAGAGAAATGACGATAAAATTGCTGTTTTAAACATGCAAAAACATAGAAAAACGCTGTTTTGAACTATTCAAACTGACAAATTCATGTTTCTTTCGTGTGAAACGGCGATTTATGAGAAATGACGATAAAATTGATGTTTTAAACTTGCAAAAACATAGAAAAACGGTGTTTTGAACTATTCAAACTGACAAATACATGTTTCTTTCGTGTGAAACGGCGATTTATGAGAAATGACGATAAAATTGCTGTTTTAAACTTGCAAAAACGTAGAAAAACGCTGTTTTCAACTATTCAAACTGATAAATTCATGTTTCTTTCGTGTGAAACGGCGATTTATGAGAAATGACCATAAAATTGCTGTTTTAAACTTGCAAAAACATAGAAAAACGCTGTTTTGAACTATTCAAACGGACAAATTCATGTTTCTTTCGTGTGAAACGGCGATTTATGAGAAATGACGATAAAATTGCTGTTTTAAACTTGAAAAAACATAGAAAAACGCTGTTTTTTAGCTATTCAAACTGATAAATTCAGGTTTCTTTTATTCGAAACGGTGAATTTTTGTGAAATCACGATAAAACTGCTGTTTTAAACTTGCAAAAACATAGAAAAACGCTGTTTTGAACTATTCAAACTGACAAATTCATGTTTCTTTCGTGTGAAACGGTGGATTTTTGTGAAATCACGATAAAACTGCTGTTTTAACTTGCAAAAACATAGAAAAACGCTGTTTTGAACTATTCAAACTGACAAATTCATGTTTCTTTCGTGCGAAACGGCGATTTATGAGAAATGGCGATCAAATTGCTGTTTTAAACTTGCAAAAACATAGAAAAACGCTGTTTTGAACTATTCAAACTGACAAATTCATGTTTCTTTCGTGTGAAACGGCGATTTATGAGAAATGACGATAAAATTGCTGTTTTAAACTTGCAAAAACATAGAAAATCGCTGTTTTCAACTATTCAAACTGACAAATTCATGTTTCTTTCGTGCGAAACGGCGATTTATGAGAAATGACGATAAAATTGCTGTTTTAAACTTGCAAAAACATAGAAAAACGCTGTTTTGAACTATTCAAAACTGACAAATTCATGTTTCTTTCGTGTGAAACAGCGATTTATGAGAAATGACGATAAAATTGCTGTTTTAAACTTGCAAAAACATAGAAAAACGCTGTTTTCAACTATTCAAACTGATAATTCATGTTTCTTTCGTGTGAAACGGCGATTTATGAGAAATGACGATAAAATTGCTGTTTTAAACATGCAAAAACATAGAAAAACGCTGTTTTGAACTATTCAAACTGACAAATTCATGTTTCTTTCGTGTGAAACGGCGATTTAAGAGAAATGACGATAAAATTGCTGTTTTTAAACTTGCAAAAACATAGAAAAACGCTGTTTTCAACTATTCAAACTGACAAATTCATGTTTCTTTCGTGCGAAACGGCGATTTATGAGAAATGACGGTAAAATTGCTGTTTTAAACTTGCAAAAACATTGAAAAACGCTGTTTTGAACTATTCAAACTGACAAATTCATGTTTCTTTCGTGTGAAACCGCGATTTATGAGAAATGACGATAAAATTGCTGTTTTAAACTTGCAAAAACATAGAAAAACGCTGTTTTCAACTATTCAAACTGATAAATTCATATTTCTTTCGTGTGAAACGGCGATTTATGAGAAATGACGATAAAATTGCTGTTTTAAACATGCAAAAACATAGAAAAACGCTGTTTTGAACTATTCAAACTGACAAATTCATGTTTCTTTCGTGCGAAACGGCGATTTATGAGAAATGGCGATAAAATTGCTGTTTTAAATTTGCAAAAACATAGAAAAACGCTGTTTTGAACTATTCAAACTGACAAATTCATGTTTCTTTCGTGTGAAACGGCGATTTATGAGAAATGACGATAAAATTGCTGTTTTAAACTTGCAAAAACATAGAAAAACGCTGTTTTGAACTATTCAAACTGACAAATTCATGTTTCTTTCGTGTGAAACGGTGGATTTTTGTGAAATCACGATAAAACTGCTGTTTTAAACTTGCAAAAACATAGAAAAACGCTGTTTTGAACTATTCAAACTGACAAATTCATTTTTCTTTCGTGCGAAACGGCGATTTATGAGAAATGGCGATCAAATTGCTGTTTTAAACTTGCAAAAACATAGAAAAACGCTGTTTTGAACTATTCAAACTGACAAATTCATGTTTCTTTCGTGTGAAACGGCGATTTATGAGAAATGACGATAAAATTGCTGTTTTAAACTTGCAAAAACATAGAAAAACGCTGTTTTGAACTATTCAAACTGACAAATTCATGTTTCTTTCGTGTGAAACAGCGATTTATGAGAAATGACGATAAAATTGCTGTTTTAAACTTGCAAAAACATAGAAAACGCTGTTTTCAACTATTCAAACTGATAAATTCATATTTCTTTCGTGTGAAACGGCGATTTATGAGAAATGACGATAAAATTGCTGTTTTAAACATGCAAAAACATAGAAAAACGCTGTTTTGAACTATTCAAACTGACAAATTCATGTTTCTTTCGTGTGAAATGGTGGATTTTTGTGAAATCACGATAAAACTGCTGTTTTAAACTTGCAAAAACATAGAAAAACGCTGTTTTGAACTATTCAAACTGACAAATTCATGTTTCTTTCGTGCGAAACGGCGATTTATGAGAAATGGCGATCAAATTGCTGTTTTAAACTTGCAAAAACATTGAAAAACGCTGTTTTGAACTATTCAAACTGATAAATTCATGTTTCTTTCGTGTGAAACGGCGATTTATGAGAAATGACGATAAAATTGCTGTTTTAAAATTGCAAAAACATAGAAAAAACGCTGTTTTGAACTATTCAAACTGACAAATTCATGTTTCTTTCGTGTGAAACGGCGATTTATGAGAAATGACGATAAAATTGCTGTTTTAAACTTGCAAAAACATAGAAAAACGCAGTTTTCAACTATTCAAACTGATAAATTCATGTTTCTTTCATGTGAAACGGCGATTTATGAGAAATGACGATAAAATTGCTGTTTTAAACTTGCAAAAACATAGAAAAACGCTGTTTTGAACTATTCAAACTGACAAATTCATGTTTCTTTCGTGTGAAACGGCGATTTAAGAGAAATGACGATAAAATTGCTGTTTTAAACTTGCATGTTTCTTTCGTGTGAAACCGCGATTTATGAGAAATGACGATAAAATTGCTGTTTTAAACTTGCAAAAACATAGAAAAACGCTGTTTTCAACTATTCAAACTGATAAATTCATATTTCTTTCGTGTGAAACGGCGATTTATGAGAAATGACGATAAAATTGCTGTTTTAAACATGCAAAAACATAGAAAAACGCTGTTTTGAACTATTCAAACTGACAAATTCATGTTTCTTTCGTGCGAAACGGCGATTTATGAGAAATGGCGATAAAATTGCTGTTTTAAATTTGCAAAAACATAGAAAAACGCTGTTTTGAACTATTCAAACTGACAAATTCATGTTTCTTTCGTGTGAAACGGCGATTTATGAGAAATGACGATAAAATTGCTGTTTTAAACTTGCAAAAACATAGAAAAACGCTGTTTTGAACTATTCAAACTGACAAATTCATGTTTCTTTCGTGTGAAACGGTGGATTTTTGTGAAATCACGATAAAACTGCTGTTTTAAACTTGCAAAAACATAGAAAAACGCTGTTTTGAACTATTCAAACTGACAAATTCATTTTTCTTTCGTGCGAAACGGCGATTTATGAGAAATGGCGATCAAATTGCTGTTTTAAACTTGCAAAAACATAGAAAAACGCTGTTTTGAACTATTCAAACTGACAAATTCATGTTTCTTTCGTGTGAAACGGCGATTTATGAGAAATGACGATAAAATTGCTGTTTTAAACTTGCAAAAACATAGAAAAACGCTGTTTTGAACTATTCAAACTGACAAATTCATGTTTCTTTCGTGTGAAACAGCGATTTATGAGAAATGACGATAAAATTGCTGTTTTAAACTTGCAAAAACATAGAAAACGCTGTTTTCAACTATTCAAACTGATAAATTCATATTTCTTTCGTGTGAAACGGCGATTTATGAGAAATGACGATAAAATTGCTGTTTTAAACATGCAAAAACATAGAAAAACGCTGTTTTGAACTATTCAAACTGACAAATTCATGTTTCTTTCGTGTGAAATGGTGGATTTTTGTGAAATCACGATAAAACTGCTGTTTTAAACTTGCAAAAACATAGAAAAACGCTGTTTTGAACTATTCAAACTGACAAATTCATGTTTCTTTCGTGCGAAACGGCGATTTATGAGAAATGGCGATCAAATTGCTGTTTTAAACTTGCAAAAACATTGAAAAACGCTGTTTTGAACTATTCAAACTGATAAATTCATGTTTCTTTCGTGTGAAACGGCGATTTATGAGAAATGACGATAAAATTGCTGTTTTAAAATTGCAAAAACATAGAAAAACGCTGTTTTGAACTATTCAAACTGACAAATTCATGTTTCTTTCGTGTGAAACGGCGATTTATGAGAAATGACGATAAAATTGCTGTTTTAAACTTGCAAAAACATAGAAAAACGCAGTTTTCAACTATTCAAACTGATAAATTCATGTTTCTTTCATGTGAAACGGCGATTTATGAGAAATGACGATAAAATTGCTGTTTTAAACTTGCAAAAACATAGAAAAACGCTGTTTTGAACTATTCAAACTGACAAATTCATGTTTCTTTCGTGTGAAACGGCGATTTAAGAGAAATGACGATAAAATTGCTGTTTTAAACTTGCAAAAACATAGAAAAACGCTGTTTTCAACTATTCAAACTGATAATATCATGTTTCTTTCGTGTGAAACGGCGATTTATGAGAAATGACGATAAAATTGCTGTTTTAAACTTGCAAAAACATAGAAAAACGCTGTTTTGAACTATTCAAACTGACAAATTCATGTTTCTTTCGTGTGAAACGGTGGGTTTTTGTGAAATCACGATAAAACTGCTGTTTTAAACTAGCAAAAACATAGAAAAACGCTGTTTTGAACTATTCAAACTGACAAATTCATGTTTCTTTTGTGTGAAACGGCGATTTATGAGAAATGACGATAAAATTGCTGTTTTAAACTTGCAAAAACATAGAAAAACGCTGTTTTGAACTATTCAAACTGACAAATTCATGTTTCTTTCGTGCGAAACGGCGATTTATGAGAAATGACGATAAAATTGCTGTTTTAAACTTGCAAAAACATAGAAAAACGCTGTTTTCAACTATTCAAACTGATAAATTCATGTTTCTTTCGTGTGAAACGGCGATTTATGAGAAATGACGATAAAATTGCTGTTTTAAAATTGCAAAAACATAGAAAAACGCTGTTTTGAACTATTCAAACTGACAAATTCATGTTTCTTTCGTGTGAAACGGCAATTTATGAGAAATGACGATAAAATTGCTGTTTTAAACTTGCAAAAAAAAAAAAACGCTGTTTTGAACTATTCAAACTGACAAATTCATGTTTCTTTCGTGTGAAACGGTGGATTTTTGTGAAATCACGATAAAACTGCTGTTTTAAACTTGCAAAAACATAGAAAAACGCTGTTTTGAACTATTCAAACTGACAAATTCATGTTTCTTTCGTGCGAAACGGCGATTTATGAGAAATGGCGATCAAATTGCTGTTTTAAACTTGCAAAAACATAGAAAAACGCTGTTTTGAACTATTCAAACTGACAAATTCATGTTTCTTTCGTGTGAAACGGCGATTTATGAGAAATGACGATAAAATTGCTGTTTTAAACTTGCAAAAACATAGAAAAACGCTGTTTTCAACTATTCAAACTGACAAATTCATGTTTCTTTCGTGCGAAACGGCGATTTATGAGAAATGACGATAAAATTGCTGTTTTAAACTTGCAAAAACATAGAAAAACGCTGTTTTGAACTATTCAAACTGACAAATTCATGTTTCTTTCGTGTGAAACAGCGATTTATGAGAAATGACGATAAAATTGCTGTTTTAAACTTGCAAAAACATAGAAAAACGCTGTTTTCAACTATTCAAACTGATAAATTCATGTTTCTTTCGTGTGAAACGGCGATTTATGAGAAATGACGATAAAATTGCTGTTTTAAACATGCAAAAACATAGAAAAACGCTGTTTTGAACTATTCAAACTGACAAATTCATGTTTCTTTCGTGTGAAACGGCGATTTAAGAGAAATGACGATAAAATTGCTGTTTTAAACTTGCAAAAACATAGAAAAACGCTGTTTTCAACTATTCAAACTGATAAATTCATGTTTCTTTCGTGTGAAACGGCGATTTATGAGAAATGACGATAAAATTGATGTTTTAAACTTGCAAAACATAGAAAAACGCTGTTTTGAACTATTCAAACTGACAAATTCATGTTTCTTTCGTGTGAAACGGTGGGTTTTTGTGAAATCACGATAAAACTGCTGTTTTAAACTTGCAAAAACATAGAAAAACGCAGTTTTCAACTATTCAAACTGATAAATTCATGTTTCTTTCATGTGAAACGGCGATTTATGAGAAATGACGATAAAATTGCTGTTTTAAACTTGCAAAAACATAGAAAAACGCTGTTTTGAACTATTCAAACTGACAAATTCATGTTTCTTTCGTGTGAAACGGCGATTTAAGAGAAATGACGATAAAATTGCTGTTTTAAACTTGCAAAAACATAGAAAAACGCTGTTTTCAACTATTCAAACTGATAATATCATGTTTCTTTCGTGTGAAACGGCGATTTATGAGAAATGACGATAAAATTGCTGTTTTAAACTTGCAAAAACATAGAAAAACGCTGTTTTGAACTATTCAAACTGACAAATTCATGTTTCTTTCGTGTGAAACGGTGGGTTTTTGTGAAATCACGATAAAACTGCTGTTTTAAACTAGCAAAAACATAGAAAAACGCTGTTTTGAACTATTCAAACTGACAAATTCATGTTTCTTTCGTGCGGAACGGCGATCAAATTGCTGTTTTAAACTTGCAAAAACATAGAAAAACGCTGTTTTGAACTATTCAAACTGACAAATTCATGTTTCTTTTGTGTGAAACGGCGATTTATGAGAAATGACGATAAAATTGCTGTTTTAAACTTGCAAAAACATAGAAAAACGCTGTTTTGAACTATTCAAACTGACAAATTCATGTTTCTTTCGTGCGAAACGGCGATTTATGAGAAATGACGATAAAATTGCTGTTTTAAACTTGCAAAAACATAGAAAAACGCTGTTTTCAACTATTCAAACTGATAAATTCATGTTTCTTTCGTGTGAAACGGCGATTTATGAGAAATGACGATAAAATTGCTGTTTTAAAATTGCAAAAACATAGAAAAACGCTGTTTTGAACTATTCAAACTGACAAATTCATGTTTCTTTCGTGTGAAACGGCGATTTATGAGAAATGACGATAAAATTGCTGTTTTAAACTTGCAAAAAAAAAAAACGCAGTTTTCAACTATTCAAACTGATAAATTCATGTTTCTTTCATGTGAAACGGCGATTTATGAGAAATGACGATAAAATTGCTGTTTTAAACTTGCAAAAACATAGAAAAACGCTGTTTTGAACTATTCAAATTGACAAATTCATGTTTCTTTCGTGTGAAACGGCGATTTAAGAGAAATGACGATAAAATTGCTGTTTTAAACTTGCAAAAACATAGAAAAACGCTGTTTTCAACTATTCAAACTGATAAATTCATGTTTCTTTCGTGTGAAACGGCGATTTATGAGAAATGACGATAAAATTGCTGTTTTAAACTTGCAAAAACATAGAAAAACGCTGTTTTGAACTATTCAAACTGACAAATTCATGTTTCTTTCGTGTGAAACGGCGATTTATGAGAAATGACGATAAAATTGCTGTTTTAAACTTGCAAAAACATAGAAAAACGTTGTTTTCAACTATTCAAACTGATAAATTCATGTTTCTTTCGTGTGAAACGGCGATTTATGAGAAATGACGATAAAATTGCTGTTTTAAACTTGCAAAAACATAGAAAATCGCTGTTTTGAACTATTCAAACTGACAAATTCATGTTTCTTTCGTGTGAAACGGCGATTTATGAGAAATGACGATAAAATTGCTGTTTTAAACTTGTAAAAACATAGAAAAACGCTGTTTTTAACTATTCAAACTGATAAATTCAGGTTTCTTTCGTTCGAAACGGTGAATTTTTGTGAAATCACGATAAAACTGCTGTTTTAAACTTGCAAAAACATAGAAAAACGCTGTTTTGAACTATTCAAACTGACAAATTCATGTTTCTTTCGTGCGAAACGGCGATTTATGAGAAATGACTATAAAATTGCTGTTTTAAACTTGCAAAAACATAGAAAAACGCTGTTTTGAACTATTCAAACTGACAAATTCATGTTTCTTTCGTGTAAAACGGCGATTTTTTAAAAATGACGATAAAATTGCTGTTTTAAACTTGCAAAAACATAGAAAAACGCTGTTTTCAACTATTCAAACTGACTACTTCATGTTTCTTTTTTGCGAAACGGCGATTTATGAGAAATGACGATAAAATTGCTGTTTTAAACTTGCAAAAACATAGAAAAACGCTGTTTTCAACTATTCAAACTGATGAATTCATGTTTCTTTCGTGTGAAACGGCGATTTATGAGAAATGACGATAAAATTGCTGTTTTAAACTTGCAAAAACATAGAAAAACGCTGTTTTGAACTATTCAAACTGACAAATTCATGTTTCTTTCGTGTGAAACGGCGATTTATTAGAAATGACGATAAAATTGCTGTTTTAAACTTGCAAAAACATAGAAAAACGCTGCTTTGAACTATTCAAACTGATAAATTCATGTTTCTTTCGTGTGAAACGGTGGATTTTTGTGAAATCACGATACAACTGCTGTTTTAAACTTGCAAAAACATAGAAAAACGCTGTTTTGAACTATTCAAACTGACAAATTCATGTTTCTTTCGTGCGAAACGGCGATTTATGAGAAATGGCGATCAAATTGCTGTTTTAAACTTGCAAAAACATTGAAAAACGCTGTTTTGAACTATTCAAACTGACAAATTCATGTTTCTTTCGTGTGAAACGGCGATTTATGAGAAATGACGATAAAATTGCTGTTTTAAACTTGCAAAAACATAGAAAAACGCTGTTTTGAACTATTCAAACTGACAAATTCATGTTTCTTTCGTGCGAAACGGCGATTTATGAGAAATGACGATAAAATTGCTGTTTTAAACTTGCAAAAACATAGAAAAACGCTGTTTTCAACTATTCAAACTGATAAATTCATGTTTCTTTCGTGTGAAACGGCGATTTATGAGAAATGACGATAAAATTGCTGTTTTAAAATTGCAAAAACATAGAAAAACGCTGTTTTGAACTATTCAAACTGACAAATTTATGTTTCTTTCGTGTGAAACGGCGATTTATGAGAAATGACGATAAAATTGCTGTTTTAAACTTGCAAAAACATAGAAAAACGCAGTTTTCAACTATTCAAACTGATAAATTCATGTTTCTTTCATGTGAAACGGCGATTTATGAGAAATGACGATAAAATTGCTGTTTTAAACTTGCAAAAACATAGAAAAACGCTGTTTTGAACTATTCAAACTGACAAATTCATGTTTCTTTCGTGTGAAACGGCGATTTAAGAGAATTGACGATAAAATTGCTGTTTTATACTTGCAAAAACATAGAAAAACGCTGTTTTCAACTATTCAAACTTATAAATTCATGTTTCTTTCGTGTGAAACGGCGATTTATGAGAAATGACGATAAAATTGCTGTTTTAAACTTGCAAAAACATAGAAAAACGCTGTTTTGAACTATTCAAACTGACAAATTCATGTTTCTTTCGTGTGAAACGGCGATTTATGAGAAATGACGATAAAATTGCTGTTTTAAACTTGCAAAAACATAGAAAAACGCTGTTTTGAACTATTCAAACTGACAAATTCATGTTTCTTTCGTGCGAAACGGCGATTTATGAGAAATAACGATAAAATTGCTGTTTTAACTTGCAAAAACATAGAAAAACGCTGTTTTCAACTATTCAAACTGATAAATTCATGTTTCTTTCGTGTGAAACGGCGATTTATGAGAAATGACGATAAAATTGCTGTTTTAAAATTGCAAAAACATAGAAAAACGCTGTTTTGAACTATTCAAACTGACAAATTCATGTTTCTTTCGTGTGAAACGGCGATTTATGAGAAATGACGATAAAATTGCTGTTTTAAACTTGCAAAAAAAAAAAAAAACGCAGTTTTCAACTATTCAAACTGATAAATTCATGTTTCTTTCATGTGAAACGGCGATTTATGAGAAATGACGATAAAATTGCTGTTTTAAACTTGCAAAAACATAGAAAAACGCTGTTTTGAACTATTCAAACTGACAAATTCATGTTTCTTTCGTGTGAAACGGCGTTTTAAGAGAAATGACGATAAAATTGCTGTTTTAAACTTGCAAAAACATAGAAAAACGCTGTTTTCAACTATTCAAACTGATAAATTCATGTTTCTTTCATGTGAATCGGCGATTTATGAGAAATGACGATAAAATTGCTGTTTTAAACTTGCAAAAACATAGAAAAACGCTGTTTTCAACTATTCAAACTTATAAATTCATGTTTCTTTCGTGTGAAACGGCGATTTATGAGAAATGACGATAAAATTGCTGTTTTAAACTTGCAAAAACATAGAAAAACGCTGTTTTGAACTATTCAAACTGACAAATTCATGTTTCTTTCGTGTGAAACGGCGATTTATGAGAAATGACGATAAAATTGCTGTTTTAAACTTGCAAAAACATAGAAAAACGCTGTTTTGAACTATTCAAACTGACAAATTCATGTTTCTTTCGTGCGAAACGGCGATTTATGAGAAATGACGATAAAATTGCTGTTTTAAACTTGCAAAAACATAGAAAAACGCTGTTTTGAACTATTCAAACTGACAAATTCATGTTTCTTTCGTGTGAAACGGCGATTTAAGAGAAATGACGATAAAATTGCTGTTTTATACTTGCAAAAACATAGAAAAACGCTGTTTTCAACTATTCAAACTTATAAATTCATGTTTCTTTCGTGTGAAACGGCGATTTATTAGAAATGACGATAAAATTGCTGTTTTAAACTTGCAAAAACATAGAAAAACGCTGTTTTCAACTATTCAAACTGACAAATTCATGTTTCTTTCGTGCGAAACGGCGATTTATGAGAAATGACGATAAAATTGCTGTTTTAAACTTGCAAAAACATAGAAAAACGCTGTTTTGAACTATTCAAACTGACAAATTCATGTTTCTTTCGTGTGAAACAGCGATTTATGAGAAATGACGATAAAATTGCTGTTTTAAACTTGCAAAAACATAGAAAAACGCTGTTTTCAACTATTCAAACTGATAAATTCATGTTTCTTTCGTGTGAAACGGCGATTTATGAGAAATGACGATAAAATTGCTGTTTTAAACATGCAAAAACATAGAAAAACGCTGTTTTGAACTATTCAAACTGACAAATTCATGTTTCTTTCGTGTGAAACGGTGGATTTTTGTGAAATCACGATAAAACTGCTGTTTTAAACTTGCAAAAACATAGAAAAACGCTGTTTTGAACTATTCAAACTGACAAATTCATGTTTCTTTCGTGCGAAACGGCGATTTATGAGAAATGGCGATCAAATTGCTGTTTTAAACTTGCAAAAACATTGAAAAACGCTGTTTTCAACTATTCAAACTGATAAATTCATGTTTCTTTCGTGTGAAACGGCGATTTATGAGAAATGACGATAAAATTGCTGTTTTAAAATTGCAAAATCATAGAAAAACGCTGTTTTGAACTATTCAAACTGACAAATTCATGTTTTTTCGTGTGAAACGGCGATTTATGAGAAATGACGATAAAATTGCTGTTTTAAACTTGCAAAAACATAGAAAAACGCTGTTTTGAACTATTCAAACTGACAAATTCATGTTTCTTTCGTGTGAAACGGCGATTTAAGAGAAATGACGATAAAATTGCTGTTTTAAACTTGCAAAAACATAGAAAAACGCTGTTTTCAACTATTCAAACTGATAAATTCATGTTTCTTTCGTGTGAAACGGCGATTTATGAGAAATGACGATAAAATTGCTGTTTTAAACTTGCAAAAACATAGAAAAACGCTGTTTTGAACTATTCAAACTGACAAATTCATGTTTCTTTCGTGTGAAACGGTGGGTTTTTGTGAAATCACGATAAAACTGCTGTTTTAAACTAGCAAAAACATAGAAAAACGCTGTTTTGAACTATTCAAACTGACAAATTCATGTTTCTTTCGTGCGGAACGGCGATCAAATTGCTGTTTTAAACTTGCAAAAACATAGAAAAACGCTGTTTTGAACTATTCAAACTGACAAATTCATGTTTCTTTTGTGTGAAACGGCGATTTATGATAAATGACGATAAAATTGCTGTTTTAAACTTGCAAAAACATAGAAAAACGCTGTTTTGAACTATTCAAACTGACAAATTCATGTTTCTTTCGTGCGAAACGGCGATTTATGAGAAATGACGATAAAATTGCTGTTTTAAACTTGCAAAAACATAGAAAAACGCTGTTTTCAACTATTCAAACTGATAAATTCATGTTTCTTTCGTGTGAAACGGCGATTTATGAGAAATGACGATAAAATTGCTGTTTTAAAATTGCAAAAACATAGAAAAACGCTGTTTTGAACTATTCAAACTGACAAATTCATGTTTCTTTCGTGTGAAACGGCGATTTAAGAGAAATGACGATAAAATTGCTGTTTTAAACTTGCAAAAACATAGAAAATCGCTGTTTTGAACTATTCAAACTGACAAATTCATGTTTCTTTCGTGTGAAACGGCGATTTATGAGAAATGACGATAAAATTGCTGTTTTAAACTTGTAAAAACATAGAAAAACGCTGTTTTTAACTGTTCAAACTGATAAATTCAGGTTTCTTTCGTTCGAAACGGTGAATTTTTGTGAAATCACGATAAAACTGCTGTTTTAAACTTGCAAAAACATAGAAAAACGCTGTTTTGAACTATTCAAACTGACAAATTCATGTTTCTTTCGTGCGAAACGGCGATTTATGAGAAATGACGATAAAATTGCTGTTTTAAACTTGCAAAAACATAGAAAAACGCTGTTTTGAACTATTCAAACTGACAAATTCATGTTTCTTTCGTGTAAAACGGCGATTTTTTAAAAATGACGATAAAATTGCTGTTTTAAACTTGCAAAAACATAGAAAAACGCTGTTTTCAACTATTCAAACTGACTACTTCATGTTTCTTTTTTGCGAAACGGCGATTTATGAGAAATGACGATAAAATTGCTGTTTTAAACTTGCAAAAACATAGAAAAACGCTGTTTTCAACTATTCAAACTGATGAATTCATGTTTCTTTCGTGTGAAACGGCGATTTATGAGAAATGACGATAAAATTGCTGTTTTAAACTTGCAAAAACATAGAAAAACGCTGTTTTGAACTATTCAAACTGACAAATTCATGTTTCTTTCGTGTGAAACGGCGATTTATTAGAAATGACGATAAAATTGCTGTTTTAAACTTGCAAAAACATAGAAAAACGCTGTTTTGAACTATTCAAACTGATAAATTCATGTTTCTTTCGTGTGAAACGGTGGATTTTTGTGAAATCACGATACAACTGCTGTTTTAAACTTGCAAAAACATAGAAAAACGCTGTTTTGAACTATTCAAACTGACAAATTCATGTTTCTTTCGTGCGAAACGGCGATTTATGAGAAATGGCGATCAAATTGCTGTTTTAAACTTGCAAAAACATTGAAAAACGCAGTTTTGAACTATTCAAACTGACAAATTCATGTTTCTTTCGTGTGAAACGGCGATTTATGAGAAATGACGATAAAATTGCTGTTTTAAACTTGCAAAAACATAGAAAAACGCTGTTTTGAACTATTCAAACTGACAAATTCATGTTTCTTTCGTGCGAAACGGCGATTTATGAGAAATGACGATAAAATTGCTGTTTTAAACTTGCAAAAACATAGAAAAACGCTGTTTTCAACTATTCAAACTGATAAATTCATGTTTCTTTCGTGTGAAACGGCGATTTATGAGAAATGACGATAAAATTGCTGTTTTAAAATTGCAAAAACATAGAAAAACGCTGTTTTGAACTATTCAAACTGACAAATTCATGTTTCTTTCGTGTGAAACGGCGATTTATGAGAAATGACGATAAAATTGCTGTTTTAAACTTGCAAAAACATAGAAAAACGCAGTTTTCAACTATTCAAACTGATAAATTCATGTTTCTTTCATGTGAAACGGCGATTTATGAGAAATGACGATAAAATTGCTGTTTTAAACTTGCAAAAACATAGAAAAACGCTGTTTTGAACTATTCAAACTGACAAATTCATGTTTCTTTCGTGTGAAACGGCGATTTATGAGAAATGACGATAAAATTGCTGTTTTAAACTTGCAAAAACATAGAAAAACGCTGTTTTGAACTATTCAAACTGACAAATTCATGTTTCTTTCGTGCGAAACGGCGATTTATGAGAAATGACGATAAAATTGCTATTTTAACTTGCAAAAACATAGAAAAACGCTGTTTTCAACTATTCAAACTGATAAATTCATGTTTCTTTCGTGTGAAACGGCGATTTATGAGAAATGACGATAAAATTGCTGTTTTAAAATTGCAAAAACATAGAAAAACGCTGTTTTGAACTATTCAAACTGACAAATTCATGTTTCTTTCGTGTGAAACGGCGATTTATGAGAAATGACGATAAAATTGCTGCTTTAAACTTGCAAAAAAAAAACGCAGTTTTCAACTATTCAAACTGATAAATTCATGTTTCTTTCATGTGAAACGGCGATTTATGAGAAATGACGATAAAATTGCTGTTTTAAACTTGCAAAAACATAGAAAAACGCTGTTTTGAACTATTCAAACTGACAAATTCATGTTTCTTTCGTGTGAAACGGCGTTTTAAGAGAAATGACGATAAAATTGCTGTTTTAAACTTGCAAAAACATAGAAAAACGCTGTTTTCAACTATTCAAACTGATAAATTCATGTTTCTTTCGTGTGAAACGGCGATTTATGAGAAATGACGATAAAATTGCTGTTTTAAACTTGCAAAAACATAGAAAAACGCTGTTTTGAACTATTCAAACTGACAAATTCATGTTTCTTTCGTGTGAAACGGCGATTTATGAGAAATGACGATAAAATTGCTGTTTTAAACTTGCAAAAACATAGAAAAACGTTGTTTTCAACTATTCAAACTGATAAATTCATGTTTCTTTCGTGTGAAACGGCGATTTATGAGAAATGACGATAAAATTGCTGTTTTAAACTTGCAAAAACATAGAAAAACGCTGTTTTGAACTATTCAAACTGACAAATTCATATTTCTTTCGTGTGAAACGGCGATTTATGAGAAATGACGATAAAACTGCTGTTTTAAACTTGCAAAAACATAGAAAAACGCTGTTTTGAACTATTCAAACTGACAAATTCATGTTTCTTTCGTGTGAAACGGCGATTTATGAGAAATGACGATAAAATTGCTGTTTTAAACTTGCAAAAACCTAGAAAAACGCAGTTTTCAACTATTCAAACTGATAAATTCATGTTTCGTTCGTGTGAAACGGCGATTTATAAAAAATGCCGATAAAATTGCTGTTTTAAACTTGCAAAAACATAGAAAAACGCTGTTTTGAACTATTCAAACTGACAAATTCATGTTTCTTTCGTGTGAAACGGCGATTTTTTAAAAATGACGATAAAATTGCTGTTTTAAACTTGCAAAAACATAGAAAAACGCTGTTTTCAACTATTCAAACTGACTACTTCATGTTTCTTTTTTGCGAAACGGCGATTTATGAAAAATGACGATAAAATTGCTGTTTTAAACTTGCAAAAACATAGAAAAACGCTGTTTTCAACTATTCAAACTGATGAATTCATGTTTCTTTCGTGTAAAACGGCGATTTATGAGAAATGACGATAAAATTGCTGTTTTAAACTTGCAAAAACATAGAAAAACGCTGTTTTGAACTATTCAAACTGACAAATTCATGTTTCTTTCGTGTGAAACGGCGATTTATGAGAAATGACGATAAAATTGCTGTTTTAAACTTGCAAAAACATAGAAAAACGCAGTTTTCAACTATTCAAACTGATAAATTCATGTTTCGTTCGTGTAAAACGGCGATTTATGAGAAATGCCGATAAAATTGCTGTTTTAAACTTGCAAAAACATAGAAAAACGCTGTTTTAAACTATTCAAACTGAAAAATTCATGTTTCTTTCGTGTGAAACGGCGATTTATGAGAAATGACGATAAAATTGCTGTTTTAAACTTGCAAAAACATAGAAAAACGCTGTTTTGAACTATTCAAACTGACAAATTCATGTTTCTTTCGTGTGAAACGGCGATTTATGAGAAATGACGATAAAATTGCTGTTTTAAACTTGCAAAAACATAGAAAAACGCTGTTTTGAACTATTCAAACTGACAAATTCATGTTTCTTTCGTGTGAAACGGCGATTTATGAGAAATGACGATAAAATTGCTGTTTTAAACTTGCAAAAACATAGAAAAACGCTGTTTTGAACTATTCAAACTGACAAATTCATGTTTCTTTCGTGTGAAACGGCGATTTATGAGAAATGACGATAAAATTGCTGTTTTAAACTTGCAAAAACATAGAAAAACGTTGTTTTCAACTATTCAAACTGATAAATTCATGTTTCTTTCGTGTGAAACGGCGATTTATGAGAAATGACGATAAATTTGCTGTTTTAAACTTGCAAAAACATAGAAAAACGCTGTTTTGAACTATTCAAAGTGACAAATTCATGTTTCTTTCGTGTGAAACGGCGATTTATGAGAAATGACGATAAAACTGCTGTTTTAAACTTGCAAAAACATAGAAAAACGCTGTTTTGAACTATTCAAACTGACAAATTCATGTTTCTTTCGTGTGAAACGGCGATTTTTTAAAAATGACGATAAAATTGCTGTTTTAAACTTGCAAAAACATAGAAAAACGCTGTTTTCAACTATTCAAACTGACTACTTCATGTTTCTTTTTTGCGAAACGGCGATTTATGAGAAATGACGATAAAATTGCTGTTTTAAACTTGCAAAAACATAGAAAAACGCTGTTTTCAACTATTCAAACTGATGAATTCATGTTTCTTTCGTGTAAAACGGCGATTTATGAGAAATGACGATAAAATTGCTGTTTTAAACTTGCAAAAACATAGAAAAACGCTGTTTTCAACTATTCAAACTGATGAATTCATGTTTCTTTCGTGTAAAACGGCGATTTATGAGAAATGACGATAAAATTGCTGTTTTAAACTTGCAAAAACATAGAAAAACGCTGTTTTGAACTATTCAAACTGACAAATTCATGTTTCTTTCGTGTGAAACGGCGATTTATGAGAAATGACGATAAAATTGCTGTTTTAAACTTGCAAAAACATAGAAAAACGCAGTTTTCAACTATTCAAACTGATAAATTCATGTTTCGTTCGTGTAAAACGGCGATTTATGAGAAATGCCGATAAAATTGCTGTTTTAAACTTGCAAAAACATAGAAAAACGCTGTTTTAAACTATTCAAACTGAAAAATTCATGTTTCTTTCGTGTGAAACGGCGATTTATGAGAAATGACGATAAAATTGCTGTTTTAAACTTGCAAAAACATAGAAAAACGCTGTTTTGAACTATTCAAACTGACAAATTCATGTTTCTTTCGTGTGAAACGGCGATTTATGAGAAATGACGATAAAATTGCTGTTTTAAACTTGCAAAAACATAGAAAAACGCTGTTTTGAACTATTCAAACTGACAAATTCATGTTTCTTTCGTGTGAAACGGCGATTTATGAGAAATGACGATAAAATTGCTGTTTTAAACTTGCAAAAAAAAAAAAAAACGCAGTTTTCAACTATTCAAACTGATAAATTCATGTTTCTTTCATGTGAAACGGCGATTTATGAGAAATGACGATAAAATTGCTGTTTTAAACTTGCAAAAACATAGAAAAACGCTGTTTTGAACTATTCAAACTGACAAATTCATGTTTCTTTCGTGTGAAACGGCGTTTTAAGAGAAATGACGATAAAATTGCTGTTTTAAACTTGCAAAAACATAGAAAAACGCTGTTTTCAACTATTCAAACTGATAAATTCATGTTTCTTTCGTGTGAAACGGCGATTTATGAGAAATGACGATAAAATTGCTGTTTTAAACTTGCAAAAACATAGAAAAACGCTGTTTTGAACTATTCAAACTGACAAATTCATGTTTCTTTCGTGTGAAACGGCGATTTATGAGAAATGACGATAAAATTGCTGTTTTAAACTTGCAAAAACATAGAAAAACGTTGTTTTCAACTATTCAAACTGATAAATTCATGTTTCTTTCGTGTGAAACGGCGATTTATGAGAAATGACGATAAAATTGCTGTTTTAAACTTGCAAAAACATAGAAAAACGCTGTTTTGAACTATTCAAACTGACAAATTCATGTTTCTTTCGTGTGAAACGGCGATTTATGAGAAATGACGATAAAACTGCTGTTTTAAACTTGCAAAAACATAGAAAAACGCTGTTTTGAACTATTCAAACTGACAAATTCATGTTTCTTTCGTGTGAAACGGCGATTTATGAGAAATGACGATAAAATTGCTGTTTTAAACTTGCAAAAACCTAGAAAAACGCAGTTTTCAACTATTCAAACTGATAAATTCATGTTTCGTTCGTGTGAAACGGCGATTTATGAGAAATGCCGATAAAATTGCTGTTTTAAACTTGCAAAAACATAGAAAAACGCTGTTTTGAACTATTCAAACTGACAAATTCATGTTTCTTTCGTGTGAAACGGCGATTTTTTAAAAATGACGATAAAATTGCTGTTTTAAACTTGCAAAAACATAGAAAAACGCTGTTTTCAACTATTCAAACTGACTACTTCATGTTTCTTTTTTGCGAAACGGCGATTTATGAGAAATGACGATAAAATTGCTGTTTTAAACTTGCAAAAACATAGAAAAACGCTGTTTTCAACTATTCAAACTGATGAATTCATGTTTCTTTCGTGTAAAACGGCGATTTATGAGAAATGACGATAAAATTGCTGTTTTAAACTTGCAAAAACATAGAAAAACGCTGTTTTGAACTATTCAAACTGACAAATTCATGTTTCTTTCGTGTGAAACGGCGATTTATGAGAAATGACGATAAAACTGCTGTTTTAAACTTGCAAAAACATAGAAAAACGCTGTTTTGAACTATTCAAACTGACAAATTCATGTTTCTTTCGTGTGAAACGGCGATTTATGAGAAATGACGATAAAATTGCTGTTTTAAACTTGCAAAAACATAGAAAAACGCAGTTTTCAATTATTCAAACTGATAAATTCATGTTTCGTTCGTGTAAAACGGCGATTTATGAGAAATGCCGATAAAATTGCTGTTTTAAACTTGCAAAAACATAGAAAAACGCTGTTTTCAACTATTCAAACTGACTACTTCATGTTTCTTTTTTGCGAAACGGCGATTTATGAGAAATGACGATAAAATTGCTGTTTTAAACTTGCAAAAACATAGAAAAACGCTGTTTTCAACTATTCAAACTGATGAATTCATGTTTCTTTCGTGTAAAACGGCGATTTATGAGAAATGACGATAAAATTGCTGTTTTAAACTTGCAAAAACATAGAAAAACGCTGTTTTGAACTATTCAAACTGACAAATTCATGTTTCTTTCGTGTGAAACGGCGATTTATGAGAAATGACGATAAAATTGCTGTTTTAAACTTGCAAAAACATAGAAAAACGCAGTTTTCAATTATTCAAACTGATAAATTCATGTTTCGTTCGTGTAAAACGGCGATTTATGAGAAATGCCGATAAAATTGCTGTTTTAAACTTGCAAAAACATAGAAAAACGCTGTTTTAAACTATTCAAACTGAAAAATTCATGTTTCTTTCGTGTGAAACGGCGATTTATGAGAAATGACGATAAAATTGCTGTTTTAAACTTGCAAAAACATAGAAAAACGCTGTTTTGAACTATTCAAACTGACAAATTCATGTTTCTTTCGTGTGAAACGGCGATTTATGAGAAATGACGATAAAATTGCTGTTTTAAACTTGCAAAAACATAGAAAAACGCTGTTTTGAACTATTCAAACTGACAAATTCATGTTTCTTTCGTGTGAAACGGCGATTTATGAGAAATGACGATAAAATTGCTGTTTTAAACTTGCAAAAACATAGAAAAACGCAGTTTTCAACTATTCAAACTAATAAATTCATGTTTCTTTCGTGTGAAACGGCGATTTATGAGAAATGACGATAAAATTGCTGTTTTAAACTTGCAAAAACATAGAAAAACGCTGTTATGAACTATTCAAACTGACAAATTCATGTTTCTTTCGTGTAAAACGGCGTTTTAAGAGAAATGACAATAAAATTGCTGTTTTAAACTTGCAAAAACATATAAAAACGCTGTTTTGAACTATTCAAACTGACAAATTCATGTTTCTTTCGTGTAAAACGGCGATTTAAGAGAAATGACGATAAAATTGCTGTTTTAAACTTGCAAAAACATAGAAAAACGCTGTTTTGAACTATTCAAACTGACAAATTCATGTTTCTTTCGTGTGAAACGGCAATTTATGAGAAATGATGATAAAATTGCTGTTTTAAACTTGCAAAAACATAGAAAAACGCTGTTTTGAACTATTCAAACTGACAAATTCATGTTTCTTTCGTGTGAAACGGCGATTTATGAGAAATGACGATAAAATTGCTGTTTTAAACTTGCAAAAACATAGAAAAACGCTGTTTTCAACTATTCAAACTGATAAATTCATGTTTCTTTCGTGTAAAACGGCGATTTATGAGAAATGACGATAAAATTGCTGTTTTAAACTTGCAAAAACATAGAAAAACGCTGTTTTGAACTATTCAAACTGACAAATTCATGTTTCTTTCGTGTGAAATGGCGATTTATGAGAAATGACGATAAAATTGCTGTTTTAAACTTGAAAAAACATAGAAAAACACTGTTTTTAACTATTCAAACTGATAAATTCAGGTTTCTTTCGTTCGAAACGGTGAAGTTTTGTGAAATCACGATAAAACTGCTGTTTTAAACTTGCAAAAACATAGAAAAACGCTGTTTTGAACTATTCAAACTGACAAATTCATGTTTCTTTCGTGTGAAACGGCGATTTATGAGAAATGACGATAAAATTGCTGTTTTAAACTTGCAAAAACATAGAAAAACGCTGTTTTGAACTATTCAAACTGACAAATTCATGTTTCTTTCGTGTGAAACGGCGATTTTTGAGAAATGACGATAAAATTGCTGTTTTAAACTTGCAAAAACATAGAAAAACGCTGTTTTCAACTATTCAAACTGACAACTTCATGTTTCTTTCGTGCGAAACGGCGATTTATGAGAAATGACGATAAAATTGCTGTTTTAAACTTGCAAAAACTTAGAAAAACCCTGTTTTGAACTATTCAAACTGACAAATTCATGTTTCTTTCGTGTGAAACGGCGATTTATGAGAAATGACGATAAAATTGCTGTTTTAAACTTGCAAAAACATAGAAAAACGCAGTTTTGAACTATTCAAACTGACAAATTCATGTTTTTTTTGTGTGAAACGGCGATTTATGAGAAATGACTATAAAATTGCTGTTTTAAACTTGCAAAAACATAGAAAAACGCAGTTTTCAACTATTCAAACTGATAAATTCATGTTTCTTTCGTGTGAAACGGCGATTTATGAGAAATGACGATAAAATTGCTGTTTTAAACTTACAAAAACATAGAAAAACGCTGTTTTGAACTATTCAAACTGACAAATTTATGTTTCTTTCCTGTGAAACGGCGATTTATGAGAAATGACGATAAAATTGCTGTTTTAAACTTGCAAAAACATAGAAAAACGCTGTTTTTAACTATTCAAACTGATAAATTCAGGTTTCTTTTGTTCGAAACGGTTAATTTTTGTGAAATCACGATAAAACTGCTGTTTTAAACTTGCAAAAACATAGAAAAACGCTGTTTTGAACTATTCAAACTGACAAATTCATGTTTCTTTCGTGCGAAACGGCGATTTATGAGAAATGACGATAAAATTGCTGTTTTAAACTTGCAAAAACATAGAAAAACGCTGTTTTGAACAATTCAAACTGACAAATTCACGTTTCTTTCGTGTGAAACGGCGATTTATGAGAAATGACGATAAAATTGCTGTTTTAAACTTGCAAAAACATAGAAAAAAGCTGTTTTGAACTATTCAAACTGACAAATTCATGTTTCTTTCGTGTGAAACGGCGATTTATGAGAAATGACGATAAAATTGCTGTTTTAAACTTGCAAAAACATAGAAAAACGCAGTTTTCAACTATTCAAACTGATAAATTCATGTTTCTTTCGTGTGAAACGGCGATTTATGAGAAATGACGATAAAATTGCTGTTTTAAACTTGCAAAAACATAGAAAAACGCTGTTTTGAACTATTCAAACTGACAAATTCATGTGTCTTTCGTGTG
Source organism: Poecilus cupreus (assembly GCA_963942605.1). Classification (NCBI taxonomy): domain Eukaryota; kingdom Metazoa; phylum Arthropoda; class Insecta; order Coleoptera; family Carabidae; genus Poecilus; species Poecilus cupreus. The sequence goes on from CAWWDY010002499.1 coordinate 33,176, forward strand.
AAACGGCGAATTATGAGAAATGACGATAAAATTGCTTTTTAAACTTGCAAAAACATAGAAAAACGCTGTTTTGAACTATTCAAACTGACAAATTCATGTTTCTTTCGTGTGAAACGGCGTTTTAAGAGAAATGACAATAAAATTGCTGTTATAAACTTGCAAAAACATATAAAAACGCTGTTTTGAACTATTCAAACTGACAAATTCATGTTTCTTTCGTGTAAAACGGCGATTTAAGAGAAATGACGATAAAATTGCTGTTTTAAACTTGCAAAAACATAGATAAACGCTGTTTTGAACTATTCAAACTGACAAATTCATGTTTCTTTCGTGTGAAACGGCGATTTATGAGAAATGACGATAAAATTGCTGTTTTAAACTTGCAAAAACATAGAAAAACGCTGTTTTGAACTATTCAAACTGACAAATTCATGTTTCTTTCGTGTGAAACGGCGATTTATGAGAAATGACGATAAAATTGCTGTTTTAAACTTGCAAAAACATAGAAAAACGCTGTTTTCAACTATTCAAACTGATAAATTCATGTTTCTTTCGTGTAAAACGGCGATTTATGAGAAATGACGATAAAATTGCTGTTTTAAACTTGCAAAAACATAGAAAAACGCTGTTTTGAACTATTCAAACTGACAAATTCATGTTTCTTTCGTGTGAAATCGCGATTTATGAGAAATGACGATAAAATTGCTGTTTTAAACTTGAAAAAACATAGAAAAACACTGTTTTTAACTATTCAAACTGATAAATTAAGGTTTCTTTCGTTCGAAACGGTGAAGTTTTGTGAAATCACGATAAAACTGCTGTTTTAAACTTGCAAAAACATAGAAAAACGCTGTTTTGAACTATTCAAACTGACAAATTCATGTTTCTTTCGTGCGAAACGGCGATTTATGAGAAATGACGATAAAATTGCTGTTTTAAACTTGCAAAAACATAGAAAAACGCTGTTTTGAACTATTCAAACTGACAAATTCATGTTTCTTTCGTGTGAAACGGCGATTTTTGAGAAATGACGATAAAATTGCTGTTTTAAACTTGCAAAAACATAGAAAAACGCTGTTTTCAACTATTCAAACTGACAACTTCATGTTTCTTTCGTGCGAAACGGCGATTTATGAGAAATGACGATAAAATTGCTGTTTTAAACTTGCAAAAACATAGAAAAACCCTGTTTTGAACTATTCAAACTGACAAATTCATGTTTCTTTCGTGTGAAACGGCGATTTATGAGAAATGACGATAAAATTGCTGTTTTAAACTTGCAAAAACATAGAAAAACGCAGTTTTGAACTATTCAAACTGACAAATTTATGTTTTTTTCGTGTGAAACGGCGATTTATGAGAAATGACTATAAAATTGCTGTTTTAAACTTGCAAAAACATAGAAAAACGCAGTTTTCAACTATTCAAACTGATAAATTCATGTTTCTTTCGTGTGAAACGGCGATTTATGAGAAATGACGATAAAATTGCTGTTTTAAACTTGCAAAAACATAGAAAAACGCTGTTTTGAACTATTCAAACTGACAAATTCATGTTTCTTTCGTGCGAAACGGCGATTTATGAGAAATGACGATAAAATTGCTGTTTTAAACTTGCAAAAACATAGAAAAACGCTGTTTTGAACAATTCAAACTGACAAATTCACGTTTCTTTCGTGTGAAACGGCGATTTATGAGAAATGACGATAAAATTGCTGTTTTAAACTTGCAAAAACATAGAAAAAAGCTGTTTTGAACTATTCAAACTGACAAATTCATGTTTCTTTCGTGTGAAACGGCGATTTATGAGAAATGACGATAAAATTGCTGTTTTAAACTTGCAAAAACATAGAAAAACGCAGTTTTCAACTATTCAAACTGATAAATTCATGTTTCTTTCGTGTGAAACGGCGATTTATGAGAAATGACGATAAAATTGCTGTTTTAAACTTGCAAAAACATAGAAAAACGCTGTTTTGAACTATTCAAACTGACAAATTCATGTGTCTTTCATGTGAAACGGCGAATTATGAGAAATGACGATAAAATTGCTGTTTTAAACTTGCAAAAACATAGAAAAACGCTGTTTTGAACTATTCAAACTGACAAATTCATGTTTCTTTCGTGTGAAACGGCGATTTATGAGAAATGACGATAAAATTGCTGTTTTAAACTTGCAAAAACATAGAAAAACGCTGTTTTGAACTATTCAAACTGACAAATTCATGTTTCTTTCCTGTGAAACGGCGATTTATGAGAAATGACGATAAAATTGCTGTTTTAAACTTGCAAAAACATAGAAAAACGCTGTTTTTAACTATTCAAACTGATAAATTCAGGTTTCTTTCGTTCGAAACGGTGAATTTTTGTGAAATCACGATAAAACTGCTGTTTTAAACTTGCAAAAACATAGAAAAACGCTGTTTTGAACTATTCAAACTAACAAATTCATGTTTCTTTCGAGCGAAACGGCGATTTATGAGAAATGACGATAAAATTGCTGTTTTAAACTTGCAAAACCATAGAAAAACGCTGTTTTGAACTATTCAAACTGACAAATTCATGTTTCTTTCGTGTGAAACGGCGATTTATGAGAAATGACGATAAAATTGCTGTTTTATACTTGCAAAAACATAGAAAAACGCTGTTTTCAACTATTCAAACTGACAAATTCATGTTTCTTTCGTGCGAAACGGCGATTTATGAGAAATGACGATAAAATTGCTGTTTTAAACTCGCAAAAACATAGAAAAACGCTGTTTTCAACTATTCAAACTGATAATTTCATATTTCTTTCGTGTGAAACGGCGATTTATGAGAAATGACGATAAAATTGCTGTTTTAAACATGCAAAAACATAGAAAAACGCTGTTTTGAACTATTCAAACTGACAAATTCATGTTTCTTTCGTGTGAAATGGTGGATTTTTGTGAAATCACGATAAAACTGCTGTTTTAAACTTGCAAAAACATAGAAAAACGCTGTTTTGAACTATTCAAACTGACAAATTCATGTTTCTTTCGTGCGAAACGGCGATTTATGAGAAATGACGATAAAATTGCTGTTTTAAACTTGCAAAAACATAGAAAAACGCTGTTTTGAACTATTCAAACTGACAAATTCATGTTTCTTTCGTGTGAAACGGCGATTTTTGAGAAATGACGATAAAATTGCTGTTTTAAACTTGCAAAAACATAGAAAAACGCTGTTTTCAACTATTCAAACTGACAACTTCATGTTTCTTTCGTGCGAAACGGCGATTTATGAGAAATGACGATAAAATTGTTGTTTTAAACTTGCAAAAACATAGAAAAACCCTGTTTTGAACTATTCAAACTGACAAATTCATGTTTCTTTCGTGTGAAACGGCGATTTATGAGAAATGACGATAAAATTGCTGTTTTAAACTTGCAAAAACATAGAAAAACGCAGTTTTGAACTATTCAAACTGACAAATTCATGTTTTTTTCGTGTGAAACGGCGATTTATGAGAAATGACTATAAAATTGCTGTTTTAAACTTGCAAAAACATAGAAAAACGCAGTTTTCAACTATTCAAACTGATAAATTCATGTTTCTTTCGTGTGAAACGGCGATTTATGAGAAATGACGATAAAATTGCTGTTTTAAACTTGCAAAAACATAGAAAAACGCTGTTTTGAACTATTCAAACTGACAAATTCATGTTTCTTTCGTGCGAAACGGCGATTTATGAGAAATGACGATAAAATTGCTGTTTTAAACTTGCAAAAACATAGAAAAACGCTGTTTTGAACAATTCAAACTGACAAATTCACGTTTCTTTCGTGTGAAACGGCGATTTATGAGAAATGACGATAAAATTGCTGTTTTAAACTTGCAAAAACATAGAAAAAAGCTGTTTTGAACTATTCAAACTGACAAATTCATGTTTCTTTCGTGTGAAACGGCGATTTATGAGAAATGACGATAAAATTGCTGTTTTAAACTTGCAAAAACATAGAAAAACGCAGTTTTCAACTATTCAAACTGATAAATTCATGTTTCTTTCGTGTGAAACGGCGATTTATGAGAAATGACGATAAAATTGCTGTTTTAAACTTGCAAAAACATAGAAAAACGCTGTTTTGAACTATTCAAACTGACAAATTCATGTGTCTTTCATGTGAAACGGCGAATTATGAGAAATGACGATAAAATTGCTGTTTTAAACTTGCAAAAACATAGAAAAACGCTGTTTTGAACTATTCAAACTGACAAATTCATGTTTCTTTCGTGTGAAACGGCGATTTATGAGAAATGACGATAAAATTGCTGTTTTAAACTTGCAAAAACATAGAAAAACGCTGTTTTGAACTATTCAAACTGACAAATTCATGTTTCTTTCCTGTGAAACGGCGATTTATGAGAAATGACGATAAAATTGCTGTTTTAAACTTGCAAAAACATAGAAAAACGCTGTTTTTAACTATTCAAACTGATAAATTCAGGTTTCTTTCGTTCGAAACGGTGAATTTTTGTGAAATCACGATAAAACTGCTGTTTTAAACTTGCAAAAACATAGAAAAACGCTGTTTTGAACTATTCAAACTAACAAATTCATGTTTCTTTCGAGCGAAACGGCGATTTATGAGAAATGACGATAAAATTGCTGTTTTAAACTTGCAAAACCATAGAAAAACGCTGTTTTGAACTATTCAAACTGACAAATTCATGTTTCTTTCGTGTGAAACGGCGATTTATGAGAAATGACGATAAAATTGCTGTTTTATACTTGCAAAAACATAGAAAAACGCTGTTTTCAACTATTCAAACTGACAAATTCATGTTTCTTTCGTGCGAAACGGCGATTTATGAGAAATGACGATAAAATTGCTGTTTTAAACTCGCAAAAACATAGAAAAACGCTGTTTTCAACTATTCAAACTGATAATTTCATATTTCTTTCGTGTGAAACGGCGATTTATGAGAAATGACGATAAAATTGCTGTTTTAAACATGCAAAAACATAGAAAAACGCTGTTTTGAACTATTCAAACTGACAAATTCATGTTTCTTTCATGTGAAATGGTGGATTTTTGTGAAATCACGATAAAACTGCTGTTTTAAACTTGCAAAAACATAGAAAAACGCTGTTTTGAACTATTCAAACTGACAAATTCATGTTTCTTTCGTGCGAAACGGCGATTTATGAGAAATGACGATAAAATTGCTGTTTTAAACTTGCAAAAACATAGAAAAACGCTGTTTTGAACTATTCAAACTGACAAATTCATGTTTCTTTCGTGTGAAACGGCGATTTTTGAGAAATGACGATAAAATTGCTGTTTTAAACTTGCAAAAACATAGAAAAACGCTGTTTTCAACTATTCAAACTGACAACTTCATGTTTCTTTCGTGCGAAACGGCGATTTATGAGAAATGACGATAAAATTGCTGTTTTAAACTTGCAAAAACATAGAAAAACCCTGTTTTGAACTATTCAAACTGACAAATTCATGTTTCTTTCGTGTGAAACGGCGATTTATGAGAAATGACGATAAAATTGCTGTTTTAAACTTGCAAAAACATAGAAAAACGCAGTTTTGAACTATTCAAACTGACAAATTCATGTTTTTTTCGTGTGAAACGGCGATTTATGAGAAATGACTATAAAATTGCTGTTTTAAACTTGCAAAAACATAGAAAAACGCAGTTTTCAACTATTCAAACTGATAAATTCATGTTTCTTTCGTGTGAAACGGCGATTTATGAGAAATGACGATAAAATTGCTGTTTTAAACTTGCAAAAACATAGAAAAACGCTGTTTTGAACTATTCAAACTGACAAATTCATGTTTCTTTCGTGCGAAACGGCGATTTATGAGAAATGACGATAAAATTGCTGTTTTAAACTTGCAAAAACATAGAAAAACGCTGTTTTGAACAATTCAAACTGACAAATTCACGTTTCTTTCGTGTGAAACGGCGATTTATGAGAAATGACGATAAAATTGCTGTTTTAAACTTGCAAAAACATAGAAAAAAGCTGTTTTGAACTATTCAAACTGACAAATTCATGTTTCTTTCGTGTGAAACGGCGATTTATGAGAAATGACGATAAAATTGCTGTTTTAAACTTGCAAAAACATAGAAAAACGCAGTTTTCAACTATTCAAACTGATAAATTCATGTTTCTTTCGTGTGAAACGGCGATTTATGAGAAATGACGATAAAATTGCTGTTTTAAACTTGCAAAAACATAGAAAAACGCTGTTTTGAACAATTCAAACTGACAAATTCATGTGTCTTTCATGTGAAACGGCGAATTATGAGAAATGACGATAAAATTGCTGTTTTAAACTTGCAAAAACATAGAAAAACGCTGTTTTGAACTATTCAAACTGACAAATTCATGTTTCTTTCGTGTGAAACGGCGATTTATGAGAAATGACGATAAAATTGCTGTTTTAAACTTGCAAAAACATAGAAAAACGCTGTTTTGAACTATTCAAACTGACAAATTCATGTTTCTTTCCTGTGAAACGGCGATTTATGAGAAATGACGATAAAATTGCTGTTTTAAACTTGCAAAAACATAGAAAAACGCTGTTTTTAACTATTCAAACTGATAAATTCAGGTTTCTTTCGTTCGAAACGGTGAATTTTTGTGAAATCACGATAAAACTGCTGTTTTAAACTTGCAAAAACATAGAAAAACGCTGTTTTGAACTATTCAAACTAACAAATTCATGTTTCTTTCGAGCGAAACGGCGATTTATGAGAAATGACGATAAAATTGCTGTTTTAAACTTGCAAAACCATAGAAAAACGCTGTTTTGAACTATTCAAACTGACAAATTCATGTTTCTTTCGTGTGAAACGGCGATTTATGAGAAATGACGATAAAATTGCTGTTTTATACTTGCAAAAACATAGAAAAACGCTGTTTTCAACTATTCAAACTGACAAATTCATGTTTCTTTCGTGCGAAACGGCGATTTATGAGAAATGACGATAAAATTGCTGTTTTAAACTCGCAAAAACATAGAAAAACGCTGTTTTCAACTATTCAAACTGATAATTTCATATTTCTTTCGTGTGAAACGGCGATTTATGAGAAATGACGATAAAATTGCTGTTTTAAACTTGCAAAAACATAGAAAAACGCTGTTTTGAACTATTCAAACTGACAAATTCATGTTTCTATCGTGTGAAACGGCGATTTATGAGAAATGACGATAAAATTGCTGTTTTAAACTTGCAAAAACATAGAAAAACGCTGTTTTCAACTATTCAAACTGATAAATTCATGTTTCTTTCGTGTTAAACGGCGATTTATGAGATATGACGAAAAAATTGCTGTTTTAAACTTGCAAAAACATAGAAAAACGCTGTTTTGAACTATTCAAACTGACAAATTCATGTTACTTTCGTGTGAAACGGCGATTTATGAGAAATGACGATAAAATTGCTGTTTTAAACTTGCAAAAACATAGAAAAACGCTGTTTTTAACTATTCAAACTGATAAATTCAGGTTTCTTTCGTTCGAAACGGTGAATTTTTGTGAAATCACGATAAAACTGCTGTTTTAAACTTGCAAAAACCTAGAAAAACGCTGTTTTGAACTATTCAAACTGACAAATTCATGTTTCTTTCGTGCGAAACGGCGATTTATGAGACATGACGATAAAATTGCTGTTTTAAACTCGCAAAAACATAGAAAAACGCTGTATTGCACTATTCAAAATGACAAATTCATGTTTCTTTCGTGTGAAACGGCGATTTATGAGAAATGACGATAAAATTGCTGTTTTAAACTTGCAAAAACATAGAAAAACGCTGTTTTGAACTATTCAAACTGACAAATTCATGTTTCTTTCGTGCGAAACGCCTATTTATGAGAAATGACGACAAAATTGATGTTTTAAACTTGCAAATACATAGAAAAACGCTGTTTCCAAACTATTTAAACTGATAAATTCATGTTTATTTCGTGTGAAACGGCGATTTATTAGAAATGACGATAAAATTGCTGTTTTAAACTTGCAAAAACATAGAAAAACGCTGTTTTGAACTATTCAAACTGACAAATTCATGTGTCTTTCATGTGAAACGGCGAATTATGAGAAATGACGATAAAATTGCTGTTTTAAACTTGCAAAAACATAGAAAAACGCTGTTTTGAACTATTCAAACTGATAAATTCAGGTTTCTTTCGTTCGAAAGGGTGGATTTTTGTGAAATCACGATAAAACTGCTGTTTTAAACTTGCAAAAACATAGAAAAACCCTGTTTTGAACTATTCAAACTGACAAATTCATGTTTCTTTCGTGTGAAACGGCGATTTATTAGAAATGACGATAAAATTGCTGTTTTAAACTTGCAAAAACATAGAAAAACGCTGTTTTGAACTATTCAAACTGACAAATTCATGTTTCTTTCGTGTGAAACGGCGATTTATGAGAAATGACGATAAAATTGCTGTTTTAAACTTGCAAAAACAAAGAAAAACGCTGTTTTTAACTATTCAAACGGATAAATTCAGTTTTCTTTCGTTCGAAACGGTGGATTTTTGTGAAATCACGATAAAACTGCTGTTTTAAACTTGCAAAAACATAGAAAAACGCTGTTTTGAACTATTCAAACTGACAAATTGATGTTTCTTTCGTGCGAAACGGCGATTTATGAGAAATGACGATAAAATTGCTGTTTTAAACTTGCAAAAACATAGAAAAACGCTGTTTTGAACTATTCAAACTGACAAATTCATGTTTCTTTCGTGTGAAACGGCGATTTATGAGAAATGACGATAAAATTGCTGTTTTAAACTTGCAAAAACATAGAAAAACGCAGTTTTCAACTATTCAAACTGATAAATTCATGTTTTTTTCATGTGAAACGGCGATTTATGAGAAATGACGATAAAATTGCTGTTTTAAATTTGCAAAAACATAGAAAAACGCTGTTTTGAACTATTCAAACTGACAAGTTCATGTTTCTTTCGTGTGAAACGGCGATTTATGAGAAATGACGATAAAATTGCTGTTTTAAACTTGCAAAAAAAAAAAAAAACGCAGTTTTCAACTATTCAAACTGATAAATTCATGTTTCTTTCATGTGAAACGGCGATTTATGAGAAATGACGATAAAATTGCTGTTTTAAACTTGCAAAAACATAGAAAAACGCTGTTTTGAACTATTCAAACTGACAAATTCATGTTTCTTTCGTGTGAAACTGCGATTTAAGAGAAATGACGATAAAATTGCTGTTTAAACTTGCAAAAACATAGAAAAACGCTGTTTTCAACTATTCAAACTGATAAATTCATGTTTCTTTCATGTGAATCGGCGATTTATGAGAAATGACGATAAAATTGCTGTTTTAAACTTGCAAAAACATAGAAAAACGCTGTTTTGAACTATTCAAACTGACAAATTCATGTTTCTTTCGTGTGAAACGGCGATTTATGAGAAATGACGATAAAATTGCTGTTTTAAACTTGTAAAAACATAGAAAAACGCTGTTTTTAACTATTCAAACTGATAAATTCAGGTTTCTTTCGTTCGAAACGGTGAATTTTTGTGAAATCACGATAAAACTGCTGTTTTAAACTTGCAAAAACATAGAAAAACGCTGTTTTGAACTATTCAAACTGACAAATTCATGTTTCTTTCGTGTGAAACGGCGATTTATGAGAAATGACGATAAAATTGCTGTTTTAAACTTGCAAAAACCTAGAAAAACGCAGTTTTCAACTATTCAAACTGATAAATTCATGTTTCGTTCGTGTGAAACGGCGATTTATGAGAAATGCCGATAAAATTGCTGTTTTAAACTTGCAAAAACATATAAAAACCCTGTTTTGAACTATTCAAACTGACAAATTCATGTTTCTTTCGTGTGAAACGGCGATTTTTTAAAAATGACGATAAAATTGCTGTTTTAAACTTGCAAAAACATAGAAAAACGCTGTTTTCAACTATTCAAACTGACTACTTCATGTTTCTTTTTTGCGAAACGGCGATTTTTGAGAAATGACGATAAAATTGCTGTTTTAAACTTGCAAAAACATAGAAAAACGCTGTTTTCAACTATTCAAACTGATGAATTCATGTTTCTTTCGTTCGAAACGGCGATTTATGAGAAATGACTATAAAATTGCTGTTTTAAACTTGCAAAAACATAGAAAAACGCTGTTTTGAACTATTCAAACTGACAAATTCATGTTTCTTTCGTGTGAAACGGCGATTTATGAGAAATGACGATAAAATTGCTGTTTTAAACTTGCAAAAACATAGAAAAACGCAGTTTTCAACTATTCAAACTGATAAATTCATGTTTCGTTCGTGTGAAACGGCGATTTATGAGAAATGCCGATAAAATTGCTGTTTTAAACTTGAAAAAACATAGAAAAACGCTGTTTTAAACTATTCAAACTGAAAAATTCATGTTTCTTTCGTGTGAAACGGCGATTTATGAGAAATGACGATAAAATTGCTGTTTTAAACTTGCAAAAACATAGAAAAACGCTGTTTTGAACTATTCAAACTGACAAATTCATGTTTCTTTCGTGTGAAACGGCGATTTATGAGAAATGACGATAAAATTGCTGTTTTAAACTTGCAAAAACATAGAAAAACGCTGTTTTGAACTATTCAAACTGACAAATTCATGTTTCTTTCGTGTGAAACGGCGATTTATGAGAAATGACGATAAAATTGCTGTTTTAAACTTGCAAAAACATAGAAAAACGCAGTTTTGAACTATTCAAACTGACAAATTCATGTTTCTTTCGTGTGAAACGGCGATTTATGAGAAATGACTATAAAATTGCTGTTTTAAACTTGCAAAAACATAGAAAAACGCAGTTTTCAACTATTCAAACTAATAAATTCATGTTTCTTTCGTGTGAAACGGCGATTTATGAGAAATGACGATAAAATTGCTGTTTTAAACTTGCAAAAACATAGAAAAACGCTGTTTTGAACTATTCAAACTGACAAATTCATGTTTCTTTCGTGTGAAACGGCGATTTATGAGAAATGACGATAAAATTGCTGTTTTAAACTTGCAAAAACATAGAAAAACACTGTTTTTAACTATTCAAACTGATAAATTCAGGTTTCTTTCGTTCGAAACGGTGAAGTTTTGTGAAATCACGATAAAACTGCTATTTGAAACTTGCAAAAACATAGAAAAACGCTGTTTTGAACTATTCAAACTGACAAATTCATGTTTCTTTCGTGCGAAACGGCGATTTATGAGAAATGACGATAAAATTGCTGTTTTAAACTTGCAAAAACATAGAAAAACACTGTTTTGAACTATCCAAACTGACAAATTCATGTTTCTTTCGTGTGAAACGGCGATTTATGAGAAATGACGATAAAATTGCTGTTTTAAACTTGCAAAAACATAGAAAAACCCTGTTTTGAACTATTTAAACTGACAAATTCATGTTTCTTTCGTGTGAAACGGCGATTTTTGAGAAATGACGATAAAATTGCTGTTTTAAACTTGCAAAAACATAGAAAAACGCTGTTTTCAACTATTCAAACTGACAACTTCATGTTTCTTTCGTGCGAAACGGCGATTTATGAGAAATGACGATAAAATTGCTGTTTTAAACTTGCAAAAACATAGAAAAACGCTGTTTTGAACTATCCAAACTGACAAATTCATGTTTCTTTCGTGTGAAACGGCGATTTATGAGAAATGACGATAAAATTGCTGTTTTAAACTTGCAAAAACATAGAAAAACGCTGTTTTGAACTATTCAAACTGACAAATTCATGTTTCTTTCGTATGAAACGGCGATTTATGAGAAATGACGATAAAATTGCTGTTTTAAACTTGCAAAAACAAAGAAAAACGCTGTTTTTAACTATTCAAACGGATAAATTCAGTTTTCTTTTGTTCGAAACGGTGGATTTTTGTGAAATCACGATAAAACTGCTGTTTTAAACTTGCAAAAACATAGAAAAACGCTGTTTTGAACTATTCAAACTGACAAATTCATGTTTCTTTCGTGCGAAACGGCGATTTATGAGAAATGACGATAAAATTGCTGTTTTAAACTTGCAAAAACATAGAAAAACGCTGTTTTGAACTATTCAAACTGACAAATTCATGTTTCTTTCGTGTGAAACGGCGATTTATGAGAAATGACGATAAAATTGCTGTTTTAAACTTGCAAAAACATAGAAAAACGCAGTTTTGAACTATTCAAACTGACAAATTCATGTTTCTTTCGTGTGAAACGGCGATTTATGAGAAATGACGATAAAATTGCTGTTTTAAACTTGCAAAAAAAAAAAACGCAGTTTTCAACTATTCAAACTAATAAATTCATGTTTCTTTCATGTGAAACGGCGATTTATGAGAAATGACGATAAAATTGCTGTTTTAAACTTGCAAAAACATAGAAAAACGCTGTTTTCAACTATTCAAACTGATGAATTCATGTTTCTTTTGTGTGAAACGGCGATTTATGAGAAATGACGATAAAATTGCTGTTTTAAACTTGCAAAAACATAGAAAAACGCTGTTTTGAACTATTCAAACTGACAAATTCATGTTTCTTTCGTGTGAAACGGCGATTTATGAGAAATGACGATAAAATTGCTGTTTTAAACTTGCAAAAACATAGAAAAACGCAGTTTTCAACTATTCAAACTGATAAATTCATGTTTCGTTCGTGTGAAACGGCGATTTATGAGAATTGCCGATAAAATTGCTGTTTTAAACTTGCAAAAACATAGAAAAACGCTGTTTTAAACTATTCAAACTGAAAAATTCATGTTTCTTTCGTGTGAAACGGCGATTTATGAGAAATGACGATAAAATTGCTGTTTTAAACTTGCAAAAACATAGAAAAACGCTGTTTTGAACTATTCAAACTGACAAATTCATGTTTCTTTCGTGTGAAACGGCGATTTATGAGAAATGACGATAAAATTGCTGTTTTAAACTTGCAAAAACATAGAAAAACGCTGTTTTGAACTATTCAAACTGACAAATTCATGTTTCTTTTGTGTGAAACGGCGATTTATGAGAAATGACGATAAAATTGCTGTTTTAAACTTGCAAAAACATAGAAAAACGCAGTTTTCAACTATTCAAACTGATAAATTCATATTTCTTTCGTGTGAAACGGCGATTTATGAGAAATGACTATAAAATTGCTGTTTTAAACTTGCAAAAACATAGAAAAACGCAGTTTTCAACTATTCAAACTTATAATTTCATATTTCTTTCGTGTGAAACGGCGATTTATGAGAAATGACAATAAAATTGCTGTTTTAAACTTGCAAAAACATAGAAAAACGCTGTTTTAAACTATTCAAACTGACAAATTCATGTTTCTATCGTGTGAAACGGCGATTTATGAGAAATGACGATAAAATTGCTGTTTTAAACTTGCAAAAACATAGAAAAACGCTGTTTTCAACTATTCAAACTGATAAATTGAATAGTTCAAAACAGGGTTTTTCTATGTTTTAGCAAGTTTAAAACAGCAGTTGTATCGTGATTTCACAAAAATCCACACTTTCGAACGAAAGAAACCTGAATTTATCAGTTTGAATAGTTAAAAACAGCGTTTTTCTATGTTTTTGCAAGTTTAAAACAGCAATTTTATCGTCATTTCTCATAAATCGCAGTTTCACACGAAAGAAACATGAATTTGTCAGTTTGAATAGTTCAAAACAGCGTTTTTCTATGTTTTTGCAAGTTTAAAACAGTAATTTTATCGTCATTTCTCATAAATCGCCGTTTCACACGAAAGAAACATGAATTTATCAGTTCGAATAGTTGAAAACTGCGTTTTTCTATGTTTTTGCAAGTTTAAAACAGCAATTTTATCGTCATTTCACATAAATCGCCGTTTCACACGAAAGAAACATGAATTTGTCAGTTTGAATAGTTCAAAACAGCGTTTTTCTATGTTTTTGCAATTTTAAAACAGCAATTTTATCGTCATTTCTCATAAATCGCCGTTTCACACGAAAGAAACATGAATTTATCAGTTTGAATAGTTGAAAACAGCGTTTTTCTATGTTTTTGCAAGTTTAAAACAGCAATTTTATCGTCATTTCTCATTAATCGCCGTTTCGCACGAAAGAAACATGAATATGTCAGTTTGAATAGTTGAAAACAGCGTTTTTCTATGTTTTTGCAAGTTTAAAACAGCAATTTTATCGTCATTTCTCATAAATCGCCGTTTCACACGAAAGAAACATGAATTTGTCAGTTTGAATAGTTCAAAACAGCGTTTTTCTATGTTTTTGCAAGTTTAAAACAGCAATTTTATCGTCATTTCTCATAAATCGCCGTTTCGCACGAAAGAAACATAAATTTGTCAGTTTGAATAGTTTAAAACAGCGTTTTTCTATGTTTTTGCAAGTTTAAAACAGCAGTTTTATCGTGATTTCACAAAAATCCACCGTTTCGAACGAAAGAAACCTAAATTTATCAGTTTGAATAGTTCAAAACAGCGTTTTTCTATGTTTTTGCAAGTTTAAAACAGCAATTTTATCGTCATTTCTCATAAATCGCCGTTTCACACGAAAGAAACATGAATTTGTCAGTTTGAGTAGTTCAAAACAAGGTTTTTCTATGTTTTTGCAAGTTTAAAACAGCAATTTTATCGTCATTTCTCATAAATCGCCGTTTCACACGAAAGAAACATGAATTTGTCAGTTTGAATAGTTCAAAACAGGGTTTTTCTATGTTTTTGCAAGTATAAACAGCAGTTTTATCGTGATTTCACAAAAATCCACCCTTTCGAATGAAAGAAACCTGAATTTATCAGTTTGAATAGTTAAAAACAGCGTTTTTCTATGTTTTTGCAAGTTTAAAACAGCAATTTTATCGTCATTTCTCATAAATCGCCGTTTCACACGAAAGAAACATGAATTTGTCAGTTTGAATAGTTCAAAACAGCGTTTTTCTATGTTTTTGCAAGTTAAAAACAGCAATTTTATCGTCATTTCTCATAAATCGCCGTTTCGCACGAAAGAAACATAAATTTGTCAGTTTGAATAGTTGAAAACAGCGTTTTTCTATGTTTTTGCAAGTTTAAAACAGCAGTTTTATCGTGATTTCACAAAAATCCACCGTTTCGAACGAAAGAAACCTGAATTTATCAGTTTGAATAGTTAAAAACAGCGTTTTTCTGTGTTTTTGCAAGTTTAAAACAGCAATTTTATCGTCATTTCTCATAAATCGCCGTTTCACACGAAAGAAACATGAATTTGTCAGTTTGAATAGTTCAAAACAGGGTTTTTCTATGTTTTTGCAAGTTTAAAACAGCAATTTTATCGTCATTTCTCATAAATCGCCGTTTCACACGAAAGAAACATGAATTTGTCAGTTTGAATAGTTAAAAACAGGGTTTTTCTATGTTTTTGCAAGTTTAAAACAGCAATTTAATCGTCATTTCTCATAAATCGCCGTTTCACACGAAAGAAGCATGAATTTGTCAGTTTGAATATTTCAAAACAGGGTTTTTATATGTTTTTGCAAGTTTAAAACTGCAGTTTTATCGTGATTTCACAAAAATCCACCCTTTCGAACGAAAGAAACCTGAATTTATCAGTTTGAATAGTTAAAAACAGCGTTTTTCTAAGTTTTTGCAAGTTTAAAACAGCAATTTTATCGTCATTTCTCATAAATCGCCGTTTCACACGAAAGAAACATGAATTTGTCAGTTTGAATAGTTCAAAACAGCGTTTTTCTATGTTTTTGCAAGTTTAAAACAGCAATTTTATCGTCATTTCTCATAAATCGCCGTTTCACACGAAAGAAACATGAATTTATCAGTTTGAATAGTTGAAAACAGCGTTTTTCTATGTTTTTGCAAGTTTAAAACAGCAATTTTATCGTCATTTCTCATAAATCGCCGTTTCGCACGAAAGAAACATGATTTTGTCAGTTTGAATAGTTCAAAACAGGGTTTTTCTATGTTTTTGCAAGTTTAAAACAGCAATTTTATCGTCATTTCTCATAAATCGCCGTTTCACACGAAAGAAACATGAATTTGTCAGTTTGAATAGTTCAAAACAGGGTTTTTCTATATTTTAGCAAGTTTAAAACAGCAGTTTTATCGTGATTTCACAAAAATCCACCCTTTCGAACGAAAGAAACCTGAATTTATCAGTTTGAATAGTTGAAAACAGCGTTTTTCTATGTTTTAGCAAGTTTAAAACAGCAATTTTATCGTCATTTCTCATAAATCGCCGTTTCGCACGAAAGAAACATGAATTTGTCAGTTTGAATAGTTGAAAACAGCGTTTTTCTATGTTTTTGCAAGTTTAAAACAGCAATTTTATAGTCATTTCTTATAAATCGCCGTTTCACACGAACGAAACATGAATTTATCAGTTTGTATAGTTGAAAACAGCGTTTTTCTATGTTTTTGCAAGTTTAAAACAGCAATTTTATCGTCATTTCTCATAAATCGCCGTTTCGCACGAAAGAAACATAAATTAGTCAGTTTGAATAGTTGAAAACAGCGTTTTTCTATGTTTTTGCAAGTTTAAAACAGCAGTTTTATCGTGATTTCACAAAAATCCACTGTTTCGAACGAAAGAAACCTGAATTTATCAGTTTGAATAGTTAAAAACAGCGTTTTTCTATGTTTTTGCAAGTTTAAATCAGCAATTTTATCGTCATTTCTCATAAATCGCCGTTTCGCACGAAAGAAACATGAATTTGTCAGTTTGAATAGTTGAAATCAGCGTTTTTCTATGTTTTTGCAAGTTTAAAACAGCAATTTTATCGTCATTTCTCATAAATCGCCGTTTCACACGAAAGAAACATGAATTTGTCAGTTTAAATAGTTCAAAACAGCGTTTTTCTATGTTTTTGCAAGTTAAAACAGCAATTTTATCGTCATTTCTCATAAATCGCCGTTTCACACGAAAGAAACATGAATTTGTCAGTTTGAATAGTTCAAAACAGGGTTTTTCTATGTTTTTGCAAGTTTAAAACAGCAGTTTTATCGTGATTTCACAAAAATCCACCCTTTCGAACGAAAGAAACATGAATTTGTCAGTTTGAATATTTCAAAACAGGGTTTTTATATGTTTTTGCAAGTTTAAAACTGCAGTTTTATCGTGATTTCACAAAAATCCACCCTTTCGAACGAAAGAAACCTGAATTTATCAGTTTGAATAGTTAAAAACAGCGTTTTTCTAAGTTTTTGCAAGTTTAAAACAGCAATTTTATCGTCATTTCTCATAAATCGCCGTTTCACACGAAAGAAACATGAATTTGTCAGTTTGAATAGTTCAAAACAGCGTTTTTCTATGTTTTTGCAAGTTTAAAACAGCAATTTTATCGTCATTTCTCATAAATCGCCGTTTCACACGAAAGAAACATGAATTTATCAGTTTGAATAGTTTAAAACAGCGTTTTTCTATGTTTTTGCAAGTTTAAAACAGCAATTTTATCGTCATTTCTCATAAATCGCCGTTTCGCACGAAAGAAACATGAATTTGTCAGTTTGAATAGTTCAAAACAGGGTTTTTCTATGTTTTTGCAAGTTTAAAACAGCAATTTTATCGTCATTTCTCATAAATCGCCGTTTCACACGAAAGAAACATGAATTTGTCAGTTTGAATAGTTCAAAACAGGGTTTTTCTAAGTTTTTGCAAGTTTAAAACAGCAATTTTATCGTCATTTCTCATAAATCGCCGTTTCACACGAAAGAAACATGAATTTGTCAGTTTGAATAGTTCAAAACAGCGTTTTTCTATGTTTTTGCAAGTTTAAAACAGCAATTTTATCGTCATTTCTCATAAATCGCCGTTTCACACGAAAGAAACATGAATTTATCAGTTTGAATAGTTGAAAACAGCGTTTTTCTATGTTTTTGCAAGTTTAAAACAGCAATTTTATCGTCATTTCTCATAAATCGCCGTTTCGCACGAAAGAAACATGAATTTGTCAGTTTGAATAGTTCAAAACAGGGTTTTTCTATGTTTTTGCAAGTTTAAAACAGCAATTTTATCGTCATTTCTCATAAATCGCCGTTTCACACGAAAGAAACATGAATTTGTCAGTTTGAATAGTTCAAAACAGGGTTTTTCTATATTTTAGCAAGTTTAAAACAGCAGTTTTATCGTGATTTCACAAAAATCCACCCTTTCGAACGAAAGAAACCTGAATTTATCAGTTTGAATTGTTAAAAACAGCGTTTTTCTATATTTTTGCAAGTTTAAAACAGCAATTTTATCGTCATTTCTCATAAATCGCCGTTTCACACGAAAGAAACATGAATTTATCACTTTGAATAGTTGAAAACAGCGTTTTTCTATGTTTTAGCAAGTTTAAAACAGCAATTTTATCGTCATTTCTCATAAATCGCCGTTTCGCACGAAAGAAACATGAATTTGTCAGTTTGAATAGTTGAAAACAGCGTTTTTCTATGTTTTTGCAAGTTTAAAACAGCAATTTTATAGTCATTTCTCATAAATCGCCGTTTAACACGAACGAAACATGAATTTATCAGTTTGAATAGTTGAAAACAGCGTTTTTCTATGTTTTTGCAAGTTTAAAACAGCAATTTTATCGTCATTTCTCATAAATCGCCGTTTCGCACAAAAGAAACATAAATTAGTCAGTTTGAATAGTTGAAAACAGCGTTTTTCTATGTTTTTGCAAGTTTAAAACAGCAGTTTTATCGTGATTTCACAAAAATCCACTGTTTCGAACGAAAGAAACCTGAATTTATCAGTTTGAATAGTTAAAAACAGCGTTTTTCTATGTTTTTGCAAGTTTAAAACAGCAATTTTATCGTCATTTCTCATAAATCGCCGCTTCGCACGAAAGAAACATGAATTTGTCAGTTTGAATAGTTGAAATCAGCGTTTTTCTATGTTTTTGCAAGTTTAAAACAGCAATTTTATCGTCATTTCTCATAAATCGCCGTTTCACACGAAAGAAACATGAATTTGTCAGTTTGAATAGTTCAAAACAGCGTTTTTCTATGTTTTTGCAAGTTTAAAACAGCAATTTTATCGTCATTTCTCATAAATCGCCGTTTCGCACGAAAGAAACATGAATTTGTCAGTTTGAATAGTTCAAAACAGCGTTTTTCTATGTTTTTGCAAGTTTAAAACAGCAATTTTATCGTCATTTCTCATAAATCGCCGTTTCACACGAAAGAAACATGAATTTGTCAGTTTGATTAGTTCAAAACAGCGTTTTTCTAAGTTTTTGCAAGTTTAAAACAGCAATTTTATCGTCATTTCTCATAAATCGCCGTTTCACACGAAAGAAACATGAATTTATCAGTTTAAATAGTTGCAAACAGCGTTTTTCTATGTTTTTGCAAGTTTAAAACAGCAATTTTATCGTCATTTCTCATAAATCGCCGTTTCACACGAAAGAAACATGAATTTATCACTTTGAATAGTTGAAAACAGCGTTTTTCTATGTTTTAGCAAGTTTAAAACAGCAATTTTATCGTCATTTCTCATAAATCGCCGTTTCGCACGAAAGAAACATGAATTTGTCAGTTTGAATAGTTGAAAACAGCGTTTTTCTATGTTTTTGCAAGTTTAAAACAGCAATTTTATAGTTATTTCTCATAAATCGCCGTTTCACACGAACGAAACATGAATTTATCAGTTTGAATAGTTGAAAACAGCGTTTTTCCATGTTTTTGCAAGTTTAAAACAGCAATTTTATCGTCATTTCTCATAAATCGCCGTTTCGCACGAAAGAAACATAAATTAGTCAGTTTGAATAGTTGAAAACAGCGTTTTTCTATGTTTTTGCAAGTTTAAAACAGCAGTTTTATCGTGATTTCACAAAAATCCACTGTTTCGAACGAAAGAAACCTGAATTTATCAGTTTGAATAGTTAAAAACAGCGTTTTTCTATGTTTTTGCAAGTTTAAAACAGCAATTTTATCGTCATTTCTCATAAATCGCCGTTTCGCACGAAAGAAACATGAATTTGTCAGTTTGAATAGTTGAAATCAGCGTTTTTCTATGTTTTTGCAAGTTTAAAACAGCAATTTTATCGTCATTTCTCATAAATCGCCGTTTCACACGAAAGAAACATGAATTTGTCAGTTTGAATAGTTCAAAACAGCGTTTTTCTATGTTTTTGCAAGTTTAAAACAGCAATTTTATCGTCATTTCTCATAAATCGCCGTTTCGCACGAAAGAAACATGAATTTGTCAGTTTGAATAGTTCAAAACAGCGTTTTTCTATGTTTTTGCAAGTTTAAAACAGCAATTTTATCGTCATTTCTCATAAATCGCCGTTTCACACGAAAGAAACATGAATTTGTCAGTTTGAATAGTTCAAAACAGCGTTTTTCTATGTTTTTGCAAGTTTAAAACAGCAATTTTATCGTCATTTCTCATAAATCGCCGTTTCACACGAAAGAAACATAAATTAGTCAGTTTGAATAGTTCAAAACAGGGTTTTTCTATGTTTTTGCAAGTTTAAAACAGCAGTTTTATCGTGATTTCACAAAAATCCACCCTTTCGAACGAAAGAAACCTGAATTTATCAGTTTGAATATTTAAAAACAGCGTTTTTCTATATTTTTGCAAGTTTAAAACAGCAATTTTATCGTTATTTCTCATAAATCGCCGTTTCACACGAAGGAAACATGAATTTGTCAGTTTGAATAGTTCAAAACAGCGTTTTTTCATGTTTTTGCAAGTTTAAAACAGCAATTTTATCGTCATTTCTCATAAATCGCCGTTTTACACGAAAAAAACATGAATTTGTCAGTTTGAATAGTTCAAAACAGGGTTTTTCTATGTTTTTGCAAGTTTAAAACAGCAGTTTTATCGTGATTTCACAAAAATCCACCCTTTCGAACGAAAGAAACATGAATTTATCAGTTTGAATAGTTGAAAACAGCGTTTTTCTATGTTTTTGCAAGTTTAAAACAGCAATTTTATCGTCATTTCTCATAAATCGCCGTTTCACACGAAAGAAACATGAATTTGTCAGTTTGAATAGTTCAAAACAGCGTTTTTCTATGTTTTTGCAAGTTTAAAACAGCAATTTTATCGTCATTTCTCATAAATCGCCGTTTCACACGAAAGAAACATGAATTTATCACTTTGAATAGTTGAAAACAGCGTTTTTCTATGTTTTAGTAAGTTTAAAACAGCAATTTTATCGTCATTTCTCATAAATCGCCGTTTCACACGAAAGAAACATGAATTTATCAGTTTGAATAGTTGAAAACAGCGTTTTTCTATGTTTTTGCAAGTTTAAAACAGCAGTTTTATCGTGATTTCACAAAAATCCACTGTTTCGAACGAAAGAAACCTGAATTTATCAGTTTGAATAGTTAAAAACAGCGTTTTTCTATGTTTTTGCAAGTTTAAAACAGCAATTTTATCGTCATTTCTCATAAATCGCCGTTTCGCACGAAAGAAACATGAATTTGTCAGTTTGAATAGTTGAAATCAGCGTTTTTCTATGTTTTTGCAAGTTTAAAACAGCAATTTTATCGTCATTTCTCATAAATCGCCGTTTCACACGAAAGAAACATGAATTTGTCAGTTTGAATAGTTCAAAACAGCGTTTTTCTATGTTTTTGCAAGTTTAAAACAGCAATTTTATCGTCATTTCTCATAAATCGCCGTTTCGCACGAAAGAAACATGAATTTGTCAGTTTGAATAGTTCAAAACAGCGTTTTTCTATGTTTTTGCAAGTTTAAAACAGCAATTTTATCGTCATTTCTCATAAATCGCCGTTTCACACGAAAGAAACATGAATTTGTCAGTTTGAATAGTTCAAAACAGCGTTTTTCTATGTTTTTGCAAGTTTAAAACAGCAATTTTATCGTCATTTCTCATAAATCGCCGTTTCACACGAAAGAAACATGAATTTATCAGTTTGAATAGTTGAAAACAGCGTTTTTCTATGTTTTTGCAAGTTTAAAACAGCAATTTTATCGTCATTTCTCATAAATCGCCGTTTCGCACGAAAGAAACATGAATTTGTCAGTTTGAATAGTTGAAATCAGCGTTTTTTCTATGTTTTTGCAAGTTTAAAACAGCAATTTTATCGTCATTTCTCATAAATCGCCGTTTCACACGAAAGAAACATGAATTTGTCAGTTTGAATAGTTCAAAACAGCGTTTTTCTATGTTTTTGCAAGTTTAAAACAGCAATTTTATCGTCATTTCTCATAAATCGCCGTTTCGCACGAAAGAAACATGAATTTGTCAGTTTAAATAGTTCAAAACAGCGTTTTTCTATGTTTTTGCAAGTTTAAAACAGCAATTTTATCGTCATTTCTCATAAATCGCCGTTTCACACGAAAGAAACATGAATTTGTCAGTTTGAATAGTTCAAAACAGCGTTTTTCTATGTTTTTGCAAGTTTAAAACAGCAATTTTATCGTCATTTCTCATAAATCGCCGTTTCACACGAAAGAAACATGTATTTATCAGTTTGAATAGTTGAAAACAGCGTTTTTCTATGTTTTTGCAAGTTTAAAACAGCAATTTTATCGTCATTTCTCATAAATCGCCGTTTCACACGAAAGAAACATAAATTAGTCAGTTTGAATAGTTCAAAACAGGGTTTTTCTATGTTTTTGCAAGTTTAAAACAGCAGTTTTATCGTGATTTCACAAAAATCCACCCTTTCGAACGAAAGAAACCTGAATTTATCAGTTTGAATATTTAAAAACAGCGTTTTTCTATGTTTTTGCAAGTTTAAAACAGCAATTTTATCGTCATTTCTCATAAATCGCCGTTTCACACGAAGGAAACATGAATTTGTCAGTTTGAATAGTTCAAAACAGCGTTTTTCTATGTTTTTGCAAGTTTAAAACAGCAATTTTATCGTCATTTCTCATAAATCGCCGTTTCACACGTAAGAAACATGAATTTATCACTTTGAATAGTTGAAAACAGCGTTTTTCTATGTTTTAGTAAGTTTAAAACAGCAATTTTATCGTCATTTCTCATAAATCGCCGTTTCGCACGAAAGAAACATAAATTAGTCAGTTTGAATAGTTGAAAACAGCGTTTTTCTATGTATTTGTAAGTTTAAAACAGCAGTTTTATCGTGATTTCACAAAAATCCACTGTTTCGAACGAAAGATACCTGAATTTATCAGTTTGAATAGTTAAAAACAGCGTTTTTCTATGTTTTTGCAAGTTTAAAACAGCAATTTTATCGTCATTTCTCATAAATCGCCGTTTCACACGAAAGAAACATGAATTTGTCAGTTTGAATAGTTCAAAACAGCGTTTTTCTATGTTTTTGCAAGTTTAAAACAGCAATTTTATCGTCATTTCTCATAAATCGCCATTTCGCACGAAAGAAACATGAATTTGTCAGTTTGAATAGTTCAAAACAGCGTTTTTCTATGTTTTTGCAAGTTTAAAACAGCAATTTTATCGTCATTTCTCATAAATCGCCGTTTCACACGAAAGAAACATGAATTTATCAGTTTGAATAGTTGAAAACAGCGTTTTTCTATGTTTTTGCAAGTTTAAAACAGCAATTTTATCGTCATTTCTCATAAATCGGCGTTTCGCACGAAAGAAACATGAATGTGTCAGTTTGAATAGTTGAAATCAGCGTTTTTCTATGTTTTTGCAAGTTTAAAACAGCAATTTTATCGTCATTTCTCATAAATCGCCGTTTCACACGAAAGAAACATGAATTTGTCAGTTTGAATAGTTCAAAACAGCGTTTTTCTATGTTTTTGCAAGTTTAAAACAGCAATTTTATCGTCATTTCTCATAAATCGCCGTTTCGCACGAAAGAAACATGAATTTGTCAGTTTGAATAGTTCAAAACAGCGTTTTTCTATGTTTTTGCAAGTTTAAAACAGCAATTTTATCGTCATTTCTCATAAATCGCCGTTTCACACGAAAGAAACATGAATTTGTCAGTTTGAATAGTTCAAAACAGCGTTTTTCTATGTTTTTGCAAGTTTAAAACAGCAATTTTATCGTCATTTCTCATAAATCGCCGTTTCACACGAAAGAAACATGAATTTGTCAGTTTGAATAGTTCAAAACAGCGTTTTTCTATGTTTTTGCAAGTTTAAAACAGCAATTTTATCGTCATTTCTCATAAATCGCCGTTTCGCACGTAAGAGGCATGAATTTGTCAGTTTGAATAGTTCAAAACAGCGTTTTTCGATGTTTTTGCAAGTTTAAAACAGCAGTTTTATCGTGATTTCACAAAAATCCACCGTTTCGAACGACAGAAACCTGAATTTATCAGTTTGAATAGTTAAAAACAGCGTTTTTCTATGTTTTTGCAAGTTTAAAACAGCAATTTTATCGTCATTTCTCATAAATCGCCGTTTTACACGAAAAAAACATGAATTTGTCAGTTTGAATAGTTCAAAACAGGGTTTTTCTATGTTTTTGCAAGTTTAAAACAGCAGTTTTATCGTGATTTCACAAAAATCCACCCTTTCGAACGAAAGAAACATGAATTTATCAGTTTGAATAGTTCAAAACAGCGTTTTTCTATGTTTTTGCAAGTTTAAAACAGCAATTTTATCGTCATTTCTCATAAATCGCCGTTTCACACGAAAGAAACATGAATTTGTCAGTTTGAATAGTTCAAAACAGCGTTTTTCTATGTTTTTGCAAGTTTAAAACAGCAATTTTATCGTCATTTCTCATAAATCGCCGTTTCACACGAAAGAAACATGTATTTATCAGTTTGAATAGTTGAAAACAGCGTTTTTATATGTTTTTGCAAGTTTAAAACAGCAATTTTATCGTCATTTCTCATAAATCGCCGTTTCACACAAAAGAAACATAAATTAGTCAGTTTGAATAGTTCAAAACAGGGTTTTTCTATGTTTTTGCAAGTTTAAAACAGCAGTTTTATCGTGATTTCACAAAAATCCACCCTTTCGAACGAAAGAAACCTGAATTTATCAGATTGAATATTTAAAAACAGCGTTTTTCTATGTTTTTGCAAGTTTACAACAGCAATTTTATAGTCATTTCTCATAAATCGCCGTTTCACACGAAGGAAACATGAATTTGTCAGTTTGAATAGTTCAAAACAGCGTTTTTTCATGTTTTTGCAAGTTTAAAACAGCAATTTTATCGTCATTTCTCATAAATCGCCGTTTCACACGAAAGAAACATGAATTTATCAGTTTGAATAGTTGAAAACAGCGTTTTTCTATGTTTTTGCAAGTTTAAAACAGCAATTTTATCGTCATTTCTCATAAATAGCCGTTTCGCACGAAAGAAACATGAATTTGTCAGTTTGAATAGTTGAAATCAGCGTTTTTCTATGTTTTTGCAAGTTTAAAACAGCAATTTTATCGTCATTTCTCATAAATCGCCGTTTCACACGAAAGAAACATGAATTTGTCAGTTTGAATAGTTCAAAACAGCGTTTTTCTATGTTTTGCAAGTTTAAAACAGCAATTTTATCGTCATTTCTCATAAATCGCCGTTTCGCACGTAAGAGGCATGAATTTGTCAGTTTGAATAGTTCAAAACAGCGTTTTTCGATGTTTTTGCAAGTTTAAAACAGCAATTTTATCGTCATTTCTCATAAATCGCCGTTTCACACGAAAGAAACATGAATTTGTCAGTTTGAATAGTTCAAAACAGGATTTTTCTAAGTTTTTGCAAGTTTAAAACAGCAGTTTTATCGTGATTTCACAAAAATCCACCGTTTCGAACGACAGAAACCTGAATTTATCAGTTTGAATAGTTAAAAACAGCGTTTTTCTATGTTTTTGCAAGTTTAAAACAGCAATTTTATCGTCATTTCTCATAAATCGCCGTTTTACACGAAAAAAACATGAATTTGTCAGTTTGAATAGTTCAAAACAGGGTTTTTCTATGTTTTTGCAAGTTTAAAACAGCAGTTTTATCGTGATTTCACAAAAATCCACCCTTTCGAACGAAAGAAACATGAATTTATCAGTTTGAATAGTTGAAAACA